>APFE031407952.1:0-16879 GCA_000404065.3 Pinus taeda
GGCCTTACCCCAAGACTATCAGGCCAAAATAATCCATTTTGACTCCACTGGACCTTATTCTGCCATCCAGCATACCAAGAAAATGCAAGACTACTTTGAAAACTATGAAATAGATGATGAAACTATAAGGATGAGGATATTTGTCCAGAGCCTGACAGGGGATGTAAGAACATGGTTCAGATCTTTGCCTGCAAACAGCATCACTACCCCTGAAGAACTTTACCAGTCCTTCACCAACAGATGGGAGAAAAAGAAAGATCCTCTACACATACTGGGTGAGTATGATACCATTAGAAGAGGTGCTCAAGAAACAGTACTGGAATATTGTGCTAGGTTCAACAATGTCTATAATGCTATACCTCAGAACCTAAGGCCCCCTCCTGATTTGGCACTATACAAATTCCCAGATGGGTTTGATCCGAATATGGCCTATCAACTTAAAGAAAGAGACCCTAGATCCCTTGAAGAAGCTCAGAGAGTTGCTGTCACAGTGGAAGCAAACCTGATTGCCAAAAGGAATAGGGCCAGAACAGAGAAGAAAGTTGTCCCTAAAGAAGAACCCTCAGCTTTAGACCAAAAGTTAGATGCAATAATATCTGGCATGAAGAGGTTGGGTGACAGGGTTGAATCTGTGGAAAGAAAATCTTCATGGGAGGCACCACCAAACAACTCCAACAGGAATCCCAATTTCAGAAGGAACCTAAACCCTGGGGGCAGCAAAGCCAATAATGATCCAGAAATCAGACCACCATTTCAGGAAAACTATGCCGAGACCTCCACATCTGAAGATCAAACAGAAGACACCCATATCCACCTGATGGGCCTTGATGATAGGGACCAAATCTTTCTGAGCCAAGAAGACCAGGATGAGGAGGATATCAAACAGTTTCAGACTAGTTCAGGGGAATCATTTGATTTCAAGCAAGGCTATGACACTGCTGTTTATGAGGTGCATAAACAGTACAAGTTAAGAAGTAGGACTGTTAATGTAACACAACCTGACAAAACAAAAGATAAACTACAGCCCAAAAATGCCATAGTTGCAGAACCAAAAAGCACAACTGATTCACCCACAATAGGAATAACCATTGAAGATGTCACTGAACAAACATCAAGTTCACAACCCTCAACAGTTGAACAGTCTAAGCCAAACAAAGGGTCTCAAGAGGGGATCAACAACTATAAACCTCTAGAACAAGAACAAAGCTCAAAGGACAAAGAGAGTAAACTCACCAAAGCACAAACAGAAAAGCCCTTTGACTTAGAAACTGAAATAGGCAAACTGAAAATAACCATACCCCTGGCAGAACTTGCCAAAAATAAGATCTACAAACAGCAAATTCGGAGATCTCTCCAACTCAACAATGACAAAAGCAAAGACAATGTGGATAACGTTAATGTGTTGGATGACACCCCTGAACTGCTCTTTGGCCCTGAGGTTGATGGAAAACCAGCAGACTCAGGGATCTTACCTTTCTATGTTAGCCTATATGTGCATGACAAAATATTGCACAATGCAATGTTTGACTCAGGCGCATCTCACAACTTAATGCCAAAATCAGTGATGGAAAGGCTAAATCTTGATATCACAAGACCTTACAAGGACCTCTTTTCATTTGACTCCAGTCAAGTCAAATGTTTAGGCCTAATAAAAGACCTATGTGTGTCTTTGGACCAATATCCCAACAAAACCATCTTAATGGATGTAGTTGTTGCGGATATTCCAGCCAAATATGGGATGTTATTGTCAAGATCATGGGGAGCCAAACTCCAAGGATCTCTTCAACTGGACATGTCTTATGCAACTATTGCAGTCTTTGGTCAACCCAAGAGACTGTATAGGGAGTCACTGATGAAATACATGGTCAGTAGTAAAGAGAAACCCCAAAACTTTCCCATATATGCAGTCCACTCTGATACGGACTCATACATCCTATTCAATGACAACATGGGCAACAACAATAATGAACCTGTTCAGATGAATAAAACCAATCAAACTGCTGAAAAACAAGACCCTGATATTCAAGCACAAATTGAAACAGACAACACTAATATTCTAGGTCACAAAACAAACAGCAGTAAAAACACAATACCAAAAAGAGAAAATGAAGTAGGGACTCCTTCACAAAACAAAACAATCCCACCAAGTGAGAAAGAAGTCAAGCACACCCAACCAGAAAATCAATCCATGCTCCAGATCACAAATACATGCTACACAGATTTTACCCAAAACCCCCTAAAAAAGGAGTCTTTATGGTTCCTAGAGTTTGATGGTTCAGTCAACAAGTTAGGGGCAGGAGCAGGAGTATGGGTGCACAATAAAGAAAGCAGTTATGCAGAGGGAAGGGCTTATAGACTGAACTTTAGATGTACCAACAATATGGCCGAATATGAGGCCCTGTTACTAGGCCTCAAGTTGGTGAAATCCCTTGAAGTTACCAGAGTATCAATCCTAGGGGATTCTGACTTGGTTATCCAACAGGTTAAGGGCAATTTTGTTACCAAAGATAATAGACTCAGGTCTTACAGAGCTGTAGCTACCCAGCTACTTAAATCTTTTGTTGAATTCCAGGTCACCAAAGTCCCTAGGTCCCAAAACATGCATGCACATAGCTTAGCCATGTTTGCAAGTACTTGCAAACTACCCTTCAACCCTCATCACCGTTTCACAGCTGAGGTGAAACATAGACCGTCAGTCCCAAATAACATAACAGACTGGCAAGTATTTGACAATGATACACAAATCAAAAATTTCCTGAATCTACAGGAAGAATTTTCAGGCCTCAACATAGACACTCAGCCAGCAAGTCAATTGCAAATACTCAACTTAGATGACAGCCAAGTACTGTCACCCAAAACTGCACACCAAATGTTGCATCCTACAATTTTTAATCAGAACTACATTCAAGAAATTCAACAGTTTGAGCATCAAGAAAGATATGAAGATGAAACTGAAATGATAGAGCTAAAGAGCAATTTTCTGCCCATAGGCTTAGCTCCATTAGAAGATATTTTTGATTCCAATGATGTCCCTAATAAACCAAAGTTTGAACCCCTAAATGCTGCCATTGAAGAACATAACATAGGGACAGTTCAACAACCCAAAATAATAAAACTGTCAGCTGCATTGCCCCCTGACCAAAAGCCCAAATACATTGATTTGCTTAAAGAATTTCAGGATGTATTTGCATGGAGTTATGAGGACCTTAAATCCTATGATACTTCTGTTATACAACACACAATCCCACTCAAGCCAAACCAAAAGCCCTTTAAACAAAAATTGAGAAGAATAAACCCCATGCTCCTCCCAGCAATGGAGCAAGAAGTCCAAAAGATGTATAAAGCAGGAATAATAGCACCAATCAGGTTTTCTGATTGGATTTCAAACCTAGTTCCCACAAGGAAGAAAACAGGTGAAATTAGGCTCTGTGTGGACTTAAGAAACCTTAACCAAGTGTCACTGAAGGACAACTACCCCCTACCTAAAATGGACCACATTTTGCAAAGAGTGGTAGGTTCTTCAAGGATTTCCTTGCTGGATGGCTTTTCATGTTTTAACCAGATTCTAGTACATCCTGATGATCAGGACAAAACAGCATTCACAACCCCATGGGGGACCTTCAAATATGTTAAAATGCCTTTTGGTTTAAAGAATGCAGGGGCTACATTCCAAAGAGCAATGGATATTGCCTTTGCCAAAGAAATTCATGACTTCCTAGTCATTTATCTGGATGATCTTACACCATTTTCCAAATCAGATCATGAACATCTAAATCACCTCAGACAAATCTTTCTGAAGTGCAGAAAATATGGGATATCATTGAATCCCAAGAAATCCATTTTCGGTCTGGAGGAAGGTAAGCTACTAGGACACATTATCTCCAAGGATGGCATTAGAATTGATCCAGATAGAATCCAGGCCATCCAAAATATGCCCCATCCCAGAAACATAAAAGAATTACAAGCCTTTCTGGGGAAAATCAACTTTTTAAGAAGATTTATCCCAAATTTGGCTGAGCTGAGCAGATTGCTCAATAATATGCTCAGGAAAGATTCCAAAGTTAAATGGACAGTGGATGCTAAACAAGCCTTTGAAAGCATCAAACTTGCTCTCACCCAAACCCCTGTCCTGACCAGCCCTCAATTTGACAGAGACTTCATCATTTTCTCCTTTGCCTCTGAACATACAGTTGCTGCAGTTTTGCTTCAAAAGGATGATTTAGGAAATGAAAAACCCATAGCTTTCTTCAGCAAAGCTTTAAGAGATGCCCCCCTCAAATACCAAATTATGGAAAAACAGGCCTATGCCCTGGTCAAAGCCATCAAAGACTTCAGGATTTATATCCTTTATTCTCATGTAGTTGCTTATGTACCAAACCCAATTGTCAAAGACATCCTTACACAGGAGAACTTAGAGGGCAGAAGAGGCAAATGGATAGCAAGTATTTTGGAATTTGACATAGAAATAAAGCCTACCAAACTCATAAAAGGGCGGGGCTTAGCAAAACTAATGTCTGAAACAAACTTCCAAGCCCTCGACATAAACCAACTAGACAGTGAACAGGAGCTGGCGACTCCAAAGATCAATGTAGCCTTTGAGCAATCCCCTTGGTATTCTGATATTTGTTATGTACTGCAAAACCTGTGTGCTCCCCCAGGACTGTCTAGGACCAAGAGTAGGTTTGTGAAAATGAAAGCCTCTAAATTCTGTGTCATGGAAGAGAATTTGCTTTGGAGGAATCATGAGGGAATCTTGTTAAATTGCCTAATTGGAAATGAAGCCAACAGGATCATGGAAGAATTTCATGCAGGAGAATGTGGTGGTCATCTCTACTGGAAATCCACTGTGAACAAAATACTGAGGGCTGGATATTACTGGCCCACTGTCTTTTCTGATGTCAAGAGATTCACCACTGCATGTCACAAATGCCAAGTGTTTGAAGGAAAAAGACAGCTGCTACCTTTACCCCTGAGGCCTATTGCAACAGAGAAACCATTCCAGCAATGGGGCCTTGATTTCATTGGAGAAATCAACCCCTCTTCTTCAGGGCAACACAGGTGGATTCTTACAGCAACAGATTACTTTACAAACTGGATTGAGGCAATTCCATGCAGGCAAGCAAATGACTCTACCATCATTCAATTCTTGGAAACAAACATTCTGGCTAGATTTGGATGCCCTTACAAAATAATAACAGATAATGCTGCTGCATTCAGATCTAAGAAAATGGTGAGTTTCTGCCATAAATTTCATATTACATTGGGCCACTCTACAGCATACTATCCCCAGGGCAATGGGCTGGCAGAATCCTCAAACAAAAGCCTGGTAAATATGATCAAGAAATTATTAGAGGAGAACAAGAAAAATTGGCACAAGAAACTAGTAAATGCATTATGGGCAGACAGACTAACAACTAAGAGATCAATTGGGGTCAGCCCATATGATTTAGTCTATGGTTTAGAGGCTAAATTCCCTTCATCATTAGGGATCCCTGCTATGAAGATGCTCCAGGAGTGCCAAGCTGAGCCCAATGACATGCAAAGAAGGATAAATCAGATTATAGGTTTACAGCAAACCAGGGAGGAAGTATTCAACAGAGTTCAACTGCTGCAAGAAAAACTTAAAAGGGCATTTGACAGAAGAACCAAAGCAGAGAATTTCAACATAGGTGACAAAGTCCTCAAATGGGATTCAAGAAGAGTGAGCAAAGGTAAACATGGGAAGTTTGACTCCCTTTGGAGAGGACCATTCTTAATACAAGCTGTGCAAGGAAATAACACCTATTTTCTGCAAAATTTGGAGGGAACTGACTTAGAGGAAGGCCCTGTCAATGGCAGGATGCTAAAGCACTATGTTAATTACCTCCCATAAGAGAGTTAGCATAATCTGTACATAGTCAATGTATATAAATTCTGTGTGTATTGTATATATTGTTCTTATAGGAGCATGAAGGTGAGATCACTCTGAAGGCATTACAGATAAAGAATGAAATGGGAAAACAGGATGTATTTCAGTTCATCAGTAACAGAACCCCAAAGGTGCCAGAGAAGCAGTATAAGAACTAAGGCACACTAACCTGCTGTTCTTGGTCTTTCCAGGAGAAAAACCATCCCCATGTGGAGCCACTGTTAGATACCTATACCAATAGGTTTCATATTTCATGATTGGAGATCAAAGGTCCAAATATGCTCTGCTTTGATGATGCAAAGATCACATATTTCCTCAAAAAGGACTAATGCCTGTCTCAGTTTTGACATGAACTTAATTTTGATGGATGGTCCAACAGTCTAATCTGGATCATGCCATGTTTTCAATTTACTTGTTGTAGAATAGAGAATGATATCTGTCCAAACTGTTTAATCTTGGCAGATCAGTAGATAGGTAAAGAAACAAAGGTTCCCAACTGTCTAATCTGGGACCTTGGAAGGAATAAGGGTTGCATTAGATAGGGAATATGAGAAAAGCCAATAAAAGAAAAGGCATGCAAAGGGTCTGCAAGTCCAAGTGCACCCTCCAAGGAAGAAGAAAAAATGTTAGGTGAAATAGTTGGGTAGGTAGATGGGGTTGCAGAAATTGTTTCTCTTCCAAGATCAAAGTTGCTGAAACATCTTCAGGAAGAACAGCACTGGAGCATGACTAACTCCCCTGTCTTTCATTTGTAAAATACTCATTACTAACTCCCTTCCCCAAGTTGCATAAAGCTTAAGAGATTCAAATGTTTGACATTCTTATGGTTTGGAAAGGCCACATCTCTTGTGCAAAATCTTTTCATTTTGAACTACTCCTCACTCATGTGTTTTCTTCATATTAACTACTAACCCTACTACTTAGATCCCTATACCCCATTATCCCTATTACTATAAACACCATGGTGTATAACCCCCAAAATGTCTATAAATATCCCCCCCGGTGCTATAGCCATATGTTCTGTTTGAAAGGAATCAAAATGACACCTGGTCACTTTGATGAACCTCCCAGGCCTCCCCTCTCATTGTGCCTCATCTTGCTCATATAGCCCTCATTTGTAAAGAACAGTCACCATAAAACCCATCTTATCCATAACCCTTTTGCAAAAAATTGAAAAAACCCCGAAAAAGTCATAAAACCAAAGTTCCCCGCCCTTCATAACCCTTTCTCCCCTTCTCCGCCTAAAAAACCCACTTTCTAAAGTCAAGAATGAAATTTTAATTAGAGGTGCGCAGGCAAATAAACCCACAAAACCCAAAAAAACCTATGGTTTCTTACACCCCCGCGGCCTTTTTATTTAACCAATATTTAATTCCTCGGCGGGTCCCCCACTGTATTAACACGCTGACACATCCCGATTGCCGCCAGCCGTCAGATCTTCCGCCCCTCCATCCAACGGTGGGCGACTGATCCGCCCACGAACATGCCCGACCTTTGACAGCCGGGGGATGGGCGGTATTGCTGCCGTACCCCCGCCACGCGTCAGGCGCGGGATGTGTTCGCTGCCCCCCCCTCCAAACCACTTACCGCCGGAGGGCCTGCCGGGGAAACCGCTTACCGCCATCCTCATACCGCCCTCCCACCTCGTCACTCCTCCGCCAGCGTTACGTCACCCCACTTCCCGCCAATGTCGTACTTCCACGTCCTTTCACTCCTTCGCGCCCCCGCGCCCCGTGGCCCTCCACGTAGCCCTGCCACCACATCAACCCGCCACCCTGCTATGCCACCTGGGCGTCCGCGTCACCTGCCACGTCATCCCTTCCGTACCTTGGGCCCACCATGACGTCAGCATGACGTCATCACAAAAAGGCGCCAAATCACCCAAAATGCATAAAAAGGGCAAAAAACTGTCATTTTCCAACGTTTGCTGCCGAATAACCTGGAGCTCAGCTGAGGGCGAATTTGATTTCCAACGGTCGAAATTCAAAGGTCATCCGCCACATCTGTTGCTGCGTCCATTGTCAACTCAACCACACTCAATTCAGCCATTTTCGACCGCTGCAACTGCCCATACGCCGTTAAAACAGGTATTTCGCCGCAGGCACCCTCTTGCCATCTCAATTGTCCATATAAAACCTGTTTCCTGTTCAATTACTATCATAATTCAAGAAACCCTGTGGTTATTCGCCATTAAAACTGCCCGTGAGACCTCTGTAAAACCCTGTACAGTGATAATTGCCAGTGAAAACCCCAAGCAATGGAAGCTTTAACTGCTCTGGATACCTTACCCCTCAACCCACCCAACAGAGACCTAGAAGCCATACCTTTGGTGGACGATGATGCTCTCATCACGGACTTTGTGGCACCAAGAAACCATTTGAAGGCCTACTATCAGCTGAGGAACACTCATTCAGACGGCAGTGACCTGTATGGCATATGGCAATCCAATTTGCCTACTTACTTTCTGCCTTCTGTCAATATTTTTCCAGAGATTATCCACCTGTGTGCAGAGAATTATGACCGGGATCTCAGGGCTGTGAAGTCTCCATCGGGGAGCATCCTCTTTCACATAACTCCAGACTCTATTAACCAGATGCTTAATTACAATCTGACCCAGTCGCTGTATCCTTTATCCATGGATTATTTGCTAGATGAGGGCTCCAAACTTTCCACTCCAGACATTGAGGTCATAGCCAGAAAGTTCATGAAGGCAGACCGCCAGCCCTCTGGGCCGCCCCCTTTCTCATACCAGGATTTCAATGAAGTAGGCCAGCTGCTGATAGACATGGTGACCTCTGTGCTGGGGTTCACCACCAATGAACATGTAGACACAACTGTGCTGGTGATGCTATCTGCATACAGCCTCAGGCAGCCCCCTGAGATCAAGTACAACTATGCCAAGTACATTGCATTCAAAATACATGATCAGTTGTCCAGACTGAACAGAGAGGCAATATTCAAATATTCCTCATACATCTACCACCTGTTCTTGTATTATCAGACTGACAGCTTCCAATGCTCAATCAGGAAGCTAGACTCAAAAGGGGAAAGAAGGTCTGTGATCTTCTGGTCTTCAGTCTTTCACCAGGTTCAGGACTCCCCTTACTCATACTGTGAGTTTGTGGATCAATTTGTGTATCCAGTCATCTGCCTACTGAAGAGGACTTCCCCTGCAAGATTATCCAGAGATATGCAGAAAATTTTGCAGCTATCTAGAACCTACAAAATTGGTGACTGGTATTTGTACCAAAACCACTCAGTCATCAGGATCTATGGCTGTGAGCTCTGTCCATACAGACTCCCAAAGTACGTTCCCATAAGGTTGTTTGCTCTGGAGTACTATAGGCAACTGATAAACTCAGACCTAACACATTTTCACAGTGCCAAGAAGAAGGCCAACCTGAAATTCAGGGACCACTTAGGCCCATTCACAATGAACAAAAAGGATGGTTGGCAGGAGGCTGACCAAATATTGGGGCAGCAATTAAAACTCAAGAAGAGTTTCTGGTGGGTCCCTTATGACCCAGAAGGTTTCATAAGTGCAAGAAGAGTCAAATTCAGGCTACATCCTTATAACCACTCCCCCCTCTCACAAGTACAACCATTTGCAAATCAGGATGAATGGGTGCCTGGGACAATAGTGGAGGAGTTGACTCAGGAAGAACTAATGGAACAAAATGTGAAAGATCTTGAAAAAACTCTTGACTTGGACTCTTGTCAACAGGTTTTCAAGCAATCAGTCCAGACAGAGGAAAGCACCTCAGCCACACTACACATCCAAGAAGCTCCAGCAACAACTGCCAAAGGAAAGGAGAAGATGGATGTGTATCAGGAAGCAGAAGCAGGGCAGCCCAGTACCACAGGAGATCAGCAAACAACACAGGCTCCTCCCCTGCAAACTGAACAAATCCAAAACCCATTTTTGCAGACCCCTCTAAACAGTGAGAGAGGGAGGAAAAGGGACAGAGCAGAAGTAACACCCCCTACAGGGTCAGTACAGCAACCAGAGGCTAAAAGGCAAAGGACCGACCCTGAAGCTGAAGGAGAAATAAGTGAAGAGCTGGAACGAAGTCAAAACAGGGAAAAACAAGCAAACCAACCAACAACCACCAGCTCAATCCATCCTGAACAATCCCAACAGCACACAGGGGAGGTATCTTCCTCCAGACAGCAGGGACAGAGGCCAGCCACAGTCAAAGAGGGATTTATAGAGATTAAGGCTCAGAATGAGTTATTGAGAGTACAGTTATATGAGCAGTTCCTCAACACCACCCCAGCCAAAAAACAAAGATTAATGGCTGCATTTGACTTTAAGGATGAAAAGATGATATTTACTCATCTTAAACCAAAGGTCCCACACCCAAAGACTCCAGAGGACTACTACAAATCTAATATGGAGGTCTTTGCCAAGGACATACACCCCATGGACCAAATAGAGTTGCACAAGCAAACTGGGGAAATGGTGTATGCCACACTTGCTGACAGGGCAATGCTGGCCCACCAGCTAAAAGAGTCACTAAAGCACACCAACAGACAGCTGGACTTGGAAAGACTGTCCTCCTCTGCCAAAGATAATAGAATAAAAACTTTGGAGGACATAATTGTTGAACAAGGCTACAATCCAAAGGACCCAAAGGGTGTCAAGGCCCTTATGAAGAAGAAGGAGGATGACATAGCTGCATTGAGAAGGCAGGCGAAATTGCCTCCTACCATCCATCCGGACACAGCACAACTGGCCCAGGAAAAACAGGTGGACCAAGCTATGGAATTGCTCCTAGCTATGAACCAGAGGATAGTGGAGATGGAGGCAGAATTGGAGAAAGCCATGCAGCAGAAACAAGGGGAAACTGCCTCCCAGCCACCTCAGACCTCCACAAATGTTCAAGCTGCCCCTACAGTTCAAACAACAGCAGCTCCTGTCAGTACTCCAGCACCTACCACTGCCACATCAGCAACTGGAGCAACTGTGGGGGTCACAGCAGCAGCAGAATCCAGCCTGAGCATGGAAGAAATGATGAAGGCTGTCGAGGAGCTGGAGGGCTAGGTCTCAGAGATAAATGTCACCAAGGAGAAGCTGGCCAAACTGGAAGCCAGCTATGATAAATCAAAAATGACCGTGGCTGAGAGGGAAAGGGAGGTAAAAGCCTTGAAGAAGACCATTGCAGAACTGGAGAAAAAGCTCTCAATTTTGAGGAGGTGACTGCAGAAATCAAGCAGGTGATATGCACTGCCATTGGACAGGTAATCACTAACCAGTGGGAGTACATAGTTGCCATATATGAGCAGATAGGGCTAATTGGCAAGGCAAAGAAAGAGCTATACAGAGCAAGAAATGAGCTAGGCAACATGGCAGACCTTGCCCCTAAGATGATAGAAATTTTGAATCACAGGAAAAGTTCTCAGCTGATCTAAATGGGAATTGAAAACAGGACTGAAACTATTTCTGTAATTAAGAAAACTACAACAATGAAAAACTTGATCCAAACACTGGACAGAAGGGTGCATGACATGCAAGCAGATATAGCCAAGTTCCAGAACAGGTTCACAGCCCTGCAGGACAAAGGGCTTCCCAGTTTGAAGGAATCAGGAAAGCTTCTCTCTTATGAGAAGTACATTAAAAGACTGAGCACCTTTTCAGCTGTGCAGATTGCTGAGGCTTTAGGGTCATCTACAGCAGGCTCACTAACAGGACAGGTTCTTTTTAATAAATTAGATAATTTGTTTTTCATTAAAAATGAGGTGGCACATCTGTTTGATAAGCCTCCCGATTTTTACAAGTACACAGAGGCCGATGAGACCGTTGGGGCAATTTCGAAGCACCACCTTCCCCATCCCGAAACGTGGCATGACCTGGTAAGGCTACTTTTGAACCAAGGCTAGGGGAACACAAACTTTCTGCAGCAATTAGTCCATATTGCGCCTACAGGTGGCCAAAGCTATTAAAGCAAGCACGAAGACGCTGAGCCAACTCAGCACAGGTACACAGCACAGGTACTCGGCATCAACATCAACAGGTACAGGCTACAAGAGCAAGAAAGATACAGAAAATCAGAAGTAACAGAGTACTTCAGCACTTTATTTATGAAAAACTGCGCAGTTAGCTCCGTAGTGCTCGAAGGTCAACAAGTCATCTTATCAAGAGTTAATAGCTTTAAAGAAGCATGTACCCTTGTAACAACTTCTCATCTACTTCCTCTGAACAAGTGTAAGAGATTTTCCCTCTCAGACGACTCGATTCCTGAGAGATTTTTGTATGTAAAACCCTATATATTGACCCTCGCATTTTGAGAGAGGGGTTGGACTCCGGATGTAAAGAAGCTCTGTTCTTCTCTGTATTTCCAGATATTGTAATCTTCAGGCAATTTTAATACAAAGACAGAGAGATTTCTGAAAGATGGTTGCTCTCTTTTGATCTTTTGGTGGTGTGTGGCTCGAAGCAGCAAGATTCCTCTGCATTACATGATTCAAATAAGTTCTTTCTCATGACTCTTTGTTTCATCTGTGTTCTGTTATTTCATATGTATCACATGTTAGCTATGTGTTTAAGCTCCAGATAGTGAAGAAAAAGGATAGTATCAGGATTTAGTCTTTGACTACCCTGAGCTCAATCTGAACTGTCTCCTGTGTTATCTTCTGATAAGGTGTTTTAAAGCGTAATTCTTAAATGCTACCTTCAAATACCACATCACCACTGTGTATTGTTGTTTAGGAATTCAAGTAATTGCTCTTAGACAGCAAGCCTTTTTCACAAATATACTGCTCAGTAAGGAACTCTTAATCGCTCATTGCTATCTGTATCCACCTAGTTATCGCTATTACAGTTTGTTTCATGAAATGCACACAAGCCTTGTAGCTTTCATCCTCACCCAGACCAAGATTTCAAAACAGAACGCTCTTAGACCCCATTGCCCAATGGATTAGTCTTGCCTATTGATATGCTCCAAAGAAAAATCAGAGGCATCCTCCCAACCAAACATTTAAAAAACCAAAAACACTTAAACAACAAAAACAGATATCATAACTAGCCCTAAAAACTTTCACTGCAAGCAGTGACCAAGTCCACATAGAGAGAGCCCTCTCTGACTGCAGCTGGGCTAGCAGCTGCAGCCCAAAGCTTGGTTAGTGGTTACCCCGGCCGTATCCTCTTGGGAGTCAAAGAGGACAACCTGGGTGTTAACATAAATGGCGACTCCACTGGGGAGTTTCAGGATCTAAAGCCTAAAGCCTGTCAAGAAATCACCCTCACAATCTGAATATCAGTTAACACATCTCTAAACCGCTCCTATCTAAACACTTGCAGCCTAAAGGAAGAGCTGAACCAGACTTGTGTTCAAACGTTACAAATCTACAGAGCTTTAGAGCTCTAGACCAGTCCTGGTTGTACAAAACTTCCGTAATACTTTATAGGACTAGTTCAGAAAACTGGCTCCCAAGAAAAACCTCAGGTACACAAGGAATAACCCTGATCCCAACCCTCCCACAATATTCGAAAACCCCAACACTGTCCTCAAGTTTGTTAGAAACCAGCAAACACAAGACCAGCGTGCTGACATCAGTCCACAGGCAGAGCTTCCTGACTCAATCTCAACTCCTGTCAAGGTCTTAGTACGTTCTACTCCTAATTCCCCCAGTTCCCCATCAACATCCCAAACTCCCCCACCCATACCTTCTTCTCCCACACAAGTCTTTCAACCCCTCCCCGTGATACCTGCTGTTCCTCTTATCCCAGTTGTACTGATTAACCCCCAGAATCCAGCAAACATGGCCAGGTATGCACCTCTGCAATTACCTGCCAACCCAGTGGCCTTACCCCAAGACTATCAGGCCAAAATAATCCATTTTGACTCCACTGGACCTTATTCTGCCATCCAGCATACCAAGAAAATGCAAGACTACTTTGAAAACTATGAAATAGATGATGAAACTATAAGGATGAGGATATTTGTCCAGAGCCTGATAGGGGATGTAAGAACATGGTTCAGATCTTTGCCTGCAAACAGCATCACTACCCCTGAAGAACTTTACCAGTCCTTCACCAACAGATGGGAGAAAAAGAAAGATCCTCTACACATACTGGGTGAGTATGATACCATTAGAAGAGGTGCTCAAGAAACAGTACTGGAATATTGTGCTAGGTTCAACAATGTCTATAATGCTATACCTCAGAACCTAAGGCCCCCTCCTGATTTGGCACTATACAAATTCCCAGATGGGTTTGATCCGGATATGGCCTATCAACTTAAAGAAAGAGACCCTAGATCCCTTGAAGAAGCTCAGAGAGTTGCTGTCACAGTGGAAGCAAACCTGATTGCCAAAAGGAATAGGGCCAGAACAGAGAAGAAAGTTGTCCCTAAAGAAGAACCCTCAGCTTTAGACCAAAAGTTAGATGCAATAATAGCTGGCATGAAGAGGTTGGGTGACAGGGTTGAATCTGTGGAAAGAAAATCTTCATGGGAGGCACCACCAAACCACTCCAACAGGAATCCCAATTTCAGAAGGAACCTAAACCCTGGGGGCAGCAAAGCCAATAATGATCCAGAAATCAGACCACCATTTCAGGAAAACTATGCCGAGACCTCCACATCTGAAAATCAAACAGAAGACGCCCATATCCACCTGATGGGCCTTGATGATAGGGACCAAATCTTTCTGAGCCAAGAAGACCAGGATGAGGAGGATATCAAACAGTTTCAGACTAGTTCAGGGGAATCATTTGATTTTAAGCAAGGCTATGACACTGCTGTTTATGAGGTGCATAAACAGTACAAGTTAAGAAGTAGGACTGTTAATGTAACACAACCTGACAAAACAGAAGATAAACTACAGCCCAAAAGTGCCATAGTTGCAGAACCAAAAAGCACAACTGATTCACCCACAATAGGAATAACCATTGAAGATGTCACTGAACAAACATCAAGTTCACAACCTTCAACAGTTGATCAGTCTAAGCCAAACAAAGGGTCTCAAGAGGTGATCAACAACTATAAACCTCTAGAACAAGAACAAAGCTCAAAGGACAAAGAGAGTAAACTCACCAAAGCACAAACAGAAAAGCCCTTTGACTTAGAAACTGAAATAGGCAAACTGAAAATAACCATACCCCTGGCAGAACTTGCCAAAAATAAGATCTACAAACAGCAAATTCGGAGATCTCTCCAACTCAACAATGACAAAAGCAAAGACAATGTGGATAACGTTAATGTGTTGGATGACACCCCTGAACTGCTCTTTGGCCCTGAGGTTGATGGAAAACCAGCAGACTCAGGGATCTTACCTTTCTATGTTAGCCTACATGTGCATGACAAAATATTGCACAATGCAATGTTTGACTCAGGCGCATCTCACAACTTAATGCCAAAATCAGTGATGGAAAGGCTAAATCTTGATATCACAAGACCTTACAAGGACCCCTTTTCATTTGACTCCAGTCAAGTCAAATGTTTAGGCCTAATAAAAGACCTATGTGTGTCTTTGGTCCAATATCCCAACAAAACCATCTTAATGGATGTAGTTGTTGCGGATATTCCAGCCAAATATGGGATGTTATTGTCAAGATCATGGGGAGCCAAACTCCAAGGATCTCTTCAACTGGACATGTCTTATGCAACTATTGCAGTCTTTGGGCAACCCAAGAGACTGTATAGGGAGTCACTGATGAAATACATGGTCAGTAGTAAAGAGAAACCCCAAAACTTTCCCATATATGCAGTCCACTCTGATATGGACTCATACATCCTATTCAATGACAACATGGGCAACAACAATAATGAACCTGTTCAGACAAATAAAACCAATCAAACTGCTGAAAAACAAGACCCTGATATTCAAGCACAAATTGAAACAGACAACACTAATATTCTAGGTCACAAAACAAACAGCAGTAAAAACACAATACCAAAAAGAGAAAATGAAGTAGGGACCCCTTCACAAAACAAAACAATCCCACCAAGTGAGAAAGAAGTCAAGCACACCCAACCAGAAAATCAATCCATGCTCCAGATCACAAATACATGCTACACAGATTTTACCCAAAACCCCCTAAAAAAGGAGTCTTTATGGTTCCTAGAGTTTGATGGTTCAGTCAACAAGTTAGGGGCAGGAGCAGGAGTATGGGTGCACAATAAAGAAAGCAGTTATGCAGAGGGAAGGGCTTATAGACTGAACTTTAGATGTACCAACAATATGGCCGAATATGAGGCCCTGTTACTAGGCCTCAAGCTGGTGAAATCCCTTGAAGTTACCAGAGTATCAATCCTAGGGGATTCTGACTTGGTTATCCAACAGGTTAAGGGCAATTTTGTTACCAAAGATAATAGACTCAGGTCTTACAGAGCTGTAGCTACCAAGCTACTTAAATCTTTTGTTGAATTCCAGGTCACCAAAGTCCCTAGGTCCCAAAACATGCATGCACATAGCTTAGCCATGTTTGCAAGTACTTGCAAACTACCCTTCAACCCTCATCACCGTTTCACAGCTGAGGTGAAACATGGACCGTCAGTCCCAAATAACATAACAGACTGGCAAGTATTTGACAATGATACACAAATAAAAAATTTCCTGAATCTACAGGAAGAATTTTCAGGCCTCAACATAGACACTCAGCCAGCAAGTCAATTGCAAATACTCAACTTAGATGACAGCCAAGTACTGTCGCCCAAAACTGCACACCAAATGTTGCATCCTACAATTTTTAATCAGAACAACATTCAAGAAATTCAACAGTTTGAGCATCAAGAAAGATATGAAGATGAAACTGAAATGATAGAGCTAAAGAGCAATTTTCTGCCCATAGGCTTAGCTCCATTAGAAGATATTTTTGATTCCAATGATGTCCCTAATAAACCAAAGTTTGAACCCCTAAATGCTGCCATTGAAGAACATAACATAGGGACAGTTCAACAACCCAAAATAATAAAACAGTCAGCTGCATTGCCCCCTGACCAAAAGCCCAAATACATTGATTTGTTTAAA
>APFE031407958.1:0-13092 GCA_000404065.3 Pinus taeda
ATTTCCCAATTGCATTTCCGATGGCTTTTAAAGAGGAGAGATTCCAGAGATGCAAGGGTAGGCTTGGCAATCTCACCCAAACTGGTGTTGAGGTTATCACTGCTGTAGAGGGATCGAATGATGGGTTCCATGGCTTCATGAATAGGCCTGATTTTTCCCAAAACCAAGGGCCGGAATCTAGAATACATTGTCTGCTTTCAGGATTTTCAAAATCTACTACAAAGAAACCTCTAGCACAGGGGTAGATATTAATTTCATCAGAAATGATAGGCTTCCATTGGTACTAAGTAGCAATGCTAAATATTACACTTATTTAAATTCATTTTAGATAAAAAGAAAATTAAAAATAAAATAACATTAATATGTTAAATATTATCATTTTATTATTATCATGTTAAACTTTGTAGTTCCCAGGACCTAATCATTTGTAATGGTATTAATAGATGACCTCTTTTTGTAAGATGACATGTTTCGATGGGCTAGGTAGCAGCGTTATGGATTATGTGATTGCTGACATCCATGTCCTCAACCATATTACAAACTTTGAGTTTCTTAACGGGTTCGAGCCTGACTCTGAGCATCTTCTCCACCTTTCTAAAGTCACGCCCAGAAAGTTTTGGTAGAATGTGCTTGTTCGTAAAACTGAAGATAACCATTTTATCCCCCTAGAAAATTGGGATAACTATCTTAAGAAGTTGTACGACTCTCAGGACACCATCTTAAACACTCCTTTTAAGGATGATAATTTTTCTCTGGAAGAGGTTGAGTCTAGGATTAATAAGCTCGCTAATGGGAAAGCCAAAAATATTTAAGGTTACCAAGCTGAGATCGTTAAAATGGGAAAATCTATCCTCATTTCTCATCTCCACAAGCTTCTTAATTTGGTTGTAAAGCATGGCTTCCCTAAACTTTGGACACAAAACCTTATTGTGTCTATCTTCAAAAATGGGGACAAAAGTGTTCCTTATAACTACATAACCATTATGATTAACCACATCCTAGTCAAGCTTTATGGGCTCATTCTGGAAAAAAAAAAAACTTAGCATTTGGCTTGAGAACCATCGTAAAAGAGCTAAAGGGCAAGCCGGTTTTAGGAGACATCACTCGACCATCAAGCACCTTGTCACCCTTAGGATCGTCATAGAGGAATGTCACAATAGTAAAACCGATCTCTTATGTTGTTTTGTGAACTTTAGAAAAGCTTTCGACATTGTCCCCCAAGATAAGCTTTAGGAGAGGCTTGAAGAGATCATGGTTCCTCCTAAACTAAGGATTGTTGTGTTCCGCCTCTACAAGATTATCATTTCCAAGCCTAAGGCCAATGAAGGGTGCTCTAAAGCTATTAAATGTAATATCAGGGTTAAGCAAGGTTGTCCCCTTTCCCCTACCCTTTTTGGTATTTACATTGATAAATTAGAGGAGTGTCTCGAAACTACAAGTTGCATAGGCATCGAGCTCATTGGTATTATCATTACTCTTCTCCTTTATGCTGATGATATCGTTCTTCTTACAAGAAGCCATGATGACCTAGACAAGTAGCTTGAGACTCTTCATGTCTACTACTCCAAGATGGGTATGACAATTAATACCAGCAAGACTAAAGGCATGATCATTAAATCCAAAAAGATCACCCATGGTAGTTTCGTCTATGATAACCATTTCCTTGAGTAGGTTTCTTCTTATAAATATTTAGGTATTGACTTTCCTCATCAGCTCAACTAGAATTATAGCATCGAGAAAAGAATTATCGGGGGTTGGAAAGCTTATTATGAGCTCGAAAACAATTGTAAGTCAGTCGATCTTTACATTTGGAGTAAAAAAGGTTCCTCTTTGAGACTCTCATCACCCCTTTTATCTTATACGGATGTGAAGTTTTGGGGTGCAGTATATCTAGGGAGTTGTGGAGAAAGATTGAGATGATCTAAAAGCAATTCATAACATATAACCTCAAGATCAAGGGAAATACTCCCTATCCTATTCTCTTGATCGAAGTTGGCATGTCCCCCATTGAAAGTGAGGTTATGCTTAGATATTTGATGCATAAGAAGAAGCTTCACAATATAGAATCGAAGAGGCTCCCAAAAATTGCTTCTAACTTTAGTCAAAACCCCCACCTGTGCCTCAAGCGTTGGTGGCATCAAGATGCTTAATCTTGGCTCAACCTTTGGGGGATTAAGGAGGAGATCATCATGGGAAGCAAGGACAATATCAAATATACTAGTACCTCCAGTTTTAAGGACAAGATGTGGGATGCTAAGGACTTGGAGGGTAAAAGGAAGCTAAGGTACTATAAGGAGGTGATCAACCCTACTCTTGATAACCAGTATTATCTCTCTATGTTGACTAGCACTAAGAAGAAAATGAACATCGCTAGGATTAGAATTAACTCTCGTGAGCTTCAGAATGAGACTAGGCGGTGGTCTAGTCCCAAGGCTCCCTAGGACAATAGAATTTGTCATATTTGTGATACTAAGAAGGTGGAAGATGAAAAAAACTTATTTTTAGACTATCCAACTCTTGCCCACATCTGCTTTCATTTCTCTATCATCAGCCACACATCCAATCTTCTTGACTTACTTAACCAACCCAACTATAGCGATCTTGGAACGCTTCTTTCTCTGTTCCTTGATCACAGAAACAAGATTTGAAGAATGACAATTAAACTTTCTTTTCTTGAGGTCCAATAAACCACATTTATCTTAATAAACGTTAATCATCATCATTATTATTTTATATTTATTAATAATATTTATTTTATATATATATATATATAAATATAATTAAATAGCTAAAACAAAACAAAATACATTGACTAAAACTTCTAAAACCTTTTAATTAAAAACCTTTACGACCCTACTTTCATTGAAGTTAGTGAAACTATTCCATGAATCTAAGATGTGAAGGATCCTACTTTGATTAAAGTTCATTAAAAACCATTTAATGAATTTAGCATATCATAGATACTCCTTGTATAGTTATTCTATTATCTGTATGTCCAGTTAGCCTCGCCACGTTATCAAAATTTGGTCACCTTAAAGTGTAAGTTGCTTTAAGATGATAAGTTGAAACAACATCTAGGGACACATTTCCAGTTGTAGAGGATGCTGGATATTTATTATACCAAATGAGCTCTACGCAACCTTTATGGATTATAAAATATTTCAAAGTTCCTGTCAACTTTATCAATAAATCACAACCCCATTTTAATAGCTATAAATAATATAATAATAAAGTGAACATAAAGAAACCAACAATATAACCATGCCATTCCATATTTTGTAAGACCTAAGATAAAGTGTATTATGATGCTAGGTGTATTTTCCTGTGCACTTGTAAAGCGTTTAGTGTTTTTAATTTTTATTTTTTTAATTGAATAGTTATTATTTTTATTTGATTCAAAGCATTTTCAATACACATTGGTATGGTATTTTTATTTTAACTTATAAGGTTGATATGTATTTTTTATTTAAAAACAAAAAAAAAAATATGTTATTATATTTTGAGTGGGTTTAATAATTAAAAGTGTGTTTTTTCTTAAAAAGTTACAGGTTCAAAATCAGAGGGGATAGAGTATGTGTGTTTTTATAGATTTAGCAATTAAATCGCTACACAAAGGTGGGTCCCTTGTTCCACAAACAAAAGAGTCTCATACACTAATTTGGTGTCTAGGCTGACCCTATGACCTTTTAAAATTAAAATAACAATAATAATAATTAAATAAAAAATTATAAATAATCCCTTACAATATCCACACTTAATACATTTATATGTCACAATTTTACTTAGTTAATTAATAAAGTGAATCACATCAAATATAAAAACTTGGTCACCCATTTTCAATTAACAACTTTCATTTAAACCAAATTAAAAAAAAACTTGGAAACTAAAAAAAATGAAAAAGATTCGATCAAAATCTCACTACAAGATGTTCTGTTTGTAGTGATAGCTCTATCGAATTCCTCAAAACCTCACCCATCAACCCTCACAATTTCGTTATCTCCCTCCAATTGAGATAAAAATCCTCTTTCTTATCTCTATATAATTATATTCAAGCACATGCTAATAAAACTCATGTATGTAATCTTTTCAAAAACTAATGTTGCCCTCTAAAATTATATAAGTGACTAAATATATGCACATGGACCCAATTCTCTCCATCTAAGAAAGAAACTGACACATATTTAATTAAATTTTATTGTGCATGTATTTATCAAGTATTTAATTATTATTATTGAATCCCTAAGCACACATAATGTTTTCCTTTAAACATGAACTCATCCTACTAAATACATGTTAACTATTATACTACGAGTATGCCCACATGAGACATGCACATGCACATGTGGCCACTACATGAAAAACCCATATGTGTGCTAATATTCAATAATAAATCAATTCCCCAGACACTACATGATTTTTGTAATGTAATGTGAAGAAACAAGCCAAAATACATTTATGTTGCTACATGCTCTTTTATTTCCCCTCTTCATATTTTTGGTTTACGAAATGAAAGATTCTTAGTTAACCTTCTCTTAGGTAATTAGGTTTCTTCGTCTTGACTATAAGTTTTAGTATTCTTTGTTTCAAGTTTATCACTTCCTAGTTTGTTATAAATCTAGCATGCTAAAGGAGTGTGTAGAAGAAGGAATTGCAGCAAAAGGTTATACATAAAATATTGAGGTAAACAAATATGTGCAATAAATTGAAGAACCAACGAAGAGTAATAAAGAAGTGTGTAGAGGAAGGAATTGTAGCAAAAGGATACACATAAAATATTGAGGTAAACAAATATGTGCAACCAATTGAAGAACCAATGGAGAGTAATAGTTTACCCAAAAGAGTGTAGTGTAGACCAAAGATATTGTTCCAATAGTGGGTGATATTATAAAAAGGAGAGAAAGGTTGTAAAGATGAGTGGCATTATAGCAATGGATTTGCAAGGGAGAGATGTTATAGTAGTGAGTGGTGTTGTATAAAAGAGGGTTCTTGCAACAATGGAGTTGCAATGAGATGATGTTGCCATAGACATAATAGTGAAAGAGAAGAGATGCATATGGGAATGTTCAATTTACATAATGCTTTGTGGTGACTTTGTTGTAGGTGAAATTAAATGTGTAACAAAGAAAAAGAAAGTATAGTAGACCAAAGTAAAGATACAATAGTTGCAATAGGGTGAGTTGATACAAAAGAGTGGATATGAATCAAAGAAACATTAAGTTGAAGATGATTGTAATAGAGGAGCGGTTGTAGTGAAAGAACATTAGAATAAGGGGATGCTTAAACAATAAGCATTGGTGGAGTTCATTGAGATGATGGGACTAATACAAGAGTGGGAGGATGGGGAGGCAATAAGAACCATCTAACCAGAGTGGTTTGAGGAAGTAAACCCCATTAGGTAATAATTGTGGAAATATCTCGAGTTGGACGAGTTGCAACAAGTGATAGAAAACATGATATTAAGGGTATCAAATAAAATCTATGAAAATAAGATGGAAAAGTTGAGAGAAAGTGTGAAGAGTTATTTACAAATACGGATTTGATGTTATGGATTACAATGAGTAAGAAAAAAAAAAAATTGTGGAGAATGTAGGATAAGTGGTATAAAATGTAAGAGATAAGTAAGAAGAAAACAAAAAATACATAAATATTTGTCCATTAATGATTTATCAATGATTGCACGAGAAAGATATGAATAGTTTTCCGCCCAAGGGAGTTTAATGCAAGAGCATCCTTGACACTATAGCTATCTTCCATGAATATTAATTTCTAGTGTCTTGGATAATTTCAAGGATGAAAATGGGAAATTCTTCTACACTCCCACTAATGCATAAGGAGATAAGTGTGTAATAAGCATATTGCCACTATTTCAAGGTTCAAGTATTTCATTCCTACAGTAAAAGTGATAGATGAGGAGAAGGAATTCACAACGCACTATCTAAAATATTTGTTAACAAGACAGGATGTGGGTGATGTAATTCAAAGTCTTTTGAGAGATATGAAATACCATTGGAAATTCCATGGTATTGTAGCATGTCAAGATCAAAGACAAGGATCTTTATGTAAATATATGAAAAAATTATTCATTGCCCAAATTGACTTCGGAGAAAAGTTTCTAGAGTTAGTGAAGTTGAAGTTCAGCACTCTCCAATTTGCACATGAGAAAGACATACACGTAATCTCCAAATGGTTAACAAACTCAATATAGTGGAGCTAGATTTCTATCGAAAGCATCATGTGAAACCTTTATTTTGGGTTGCTATAAGCCTACTTGAGCCTTAGTTTTCTTGAAGCTCAATTGTACTCACAAAAATTGTTATAATGATGACTATTTCTAGTGACATCTACAATAACTCAGATCTACCCAACTCTTATGTATAGTTTAACTAATTAAAAATTTTGATCGTGGTTGTTTGGGTGATGACCTGATTATTTTCAAACTAATTAAACTATGGATCATGTTCATAAATCAATTACTACAAATAAATTAATGGTCGATCAATCAATCTAGGACCCAAGCAATTCAAATAATGATATGGGACTATCTTTTCATTCCTAATACTTGTATAGGTTACAAGCAAGTGGAGGAGAAAGTGCTTTTGGGTCTCGCAAATTTGGGCTTTGTAATGGCATAACAAGGTTAGAGTTAAATAGAAGTCGAAGCATTATCTTTGTGTATTTAATTAAGGCTCAATCTTTCATGGTTTTAAATATCAATAAATAATTATGTGGAATCTACTTTCTCTCATGTAAGTCTATTTATGGTGTATGTATACTTATTTCAATTGATTTGTAAAATGCAGTGGTTATTTAATTGATACTCGAATTGACTATGTATATAGTGATTGTGGAGAAATTTATTCTGTATGTATAATGGTAGAGAGGGTTATGAAATAGCTATATCATAATAGCAATAAGGTTTTGAACAATGTCTCAAAGCCATATACATTTTTTATTTTCCTTTCATATGAACAATTTCTCTTCAATCTCAAAACAAATTCCTAAATTAAAGTGGCTTTTAGATATATGGTTCACTAAATCAAATTAACATGGACGAAGTTTAAATTTCAAGGATTTATTTATACAGTCTACAATTGCTATTTTCCCATCTTACCATTTAAATTTGTTTTAGAAAGTTATAAAATGGAAATATTAACATTAATACATATTAAATATTGCCATTTTGTGATGTTAAATAGCATATAAAATATTTAAAATAGTAAATAAATTATAGTTAATTAATAAATGAAATGGTTTTCTAGCCAGAAGCTGGCAATACAAACTGAGCAAGAATTGTGATTCTATTGTTTAAAATACACGTTGAACTGATAAATAGATTCAACACCCTAAAAACCCCAAAATACACTTCCACTGATAAATTACACCAAGCTAAACTTATGATTCTTAAAATCTGTCATTAAATTTGAGACAAAATGAAAAATACCTAAAGAAACCATTCATCTATATTAAAATAATATATAATAATAAACAAAAATTTAAACCTATATTTTAATTAAAGTAAAATAATTAATTAAATCATGTAAAATAATATTATTGAAACTATTTAATTTAAAACCCCACCCTACTCTAATTAAAGTCACTGGAACTATTCAATGAATCTAAAATGCAGAGGATCCTACTTTAATTAAAGTCATTAAAACCATTTAATGAATTTAAAATGTCATAGATCCTCCATGAATAGTTATTCCATTATCTTTATCAGTGCCTAGGGACTATGTTAGTCAGGCCATGTAATCAAAATGTGGTCACCTTAAAGTGTAAAGCTGCTTTGAGATAATGGTAGAAGGAGTATCTAGGTGTATTTAATTAAGGCTCAATATTTCTTGGTGGTAAATATGGTAAATATCAATAAATAATTATGTGGAGTCTATTTATGGTGTATGTATATTTATTTCAATCGATTTGTAAAATGCAGTGGTTATTTAATTGGTATTCGAATTGACTATTTATATAGTGATTATGGATAAATTTATTCATAGAGGGGTTATGAGATAGCAATATCATAATACCAATAAAGTTTTGAATAATGTTTCAAAGTCATATACATTTTTTAATATGGTAGAGCAGGTTATGGCATAGCTATATTGTAATAGTAATAAGGTTTTGAACAATGTCTCCAAGTTATATATATTTTTATTTTTCCTTTCATGGAAAACAAATTATTTTCCATCTCAAAAACAAATTTCTAAATTAAAGTGGTTTTTACATATATAATTCACTAAATCAAATTAACATGCACAAAGTTTAAATTTCAAGGATTTATTTATATAGTCTACAATTCCTACTTTCCCATCTTACCATTTAAATTTGTTTTAAAAAGTTATAAAATGGAAATACTAACATTAATATATATTAAATATTGTCATTTTGTGATGTTAATATGCATTTATAAATATTTTTAAAAATAGTTAAATAAATGTATAGTTTAATTAATAAAGGAAATGGGTTTTTAGTGGGAATCCAACCATATAACTTTGAGCAAGATTGTGATTTCTTATTGTTTAAAATACACTTTTGAATGCATAAATAGATTCAACACCTTAAAAAACCCTTGAAACACTTCAACTTTGTAAACCAACTTAAACTTATAATTCTTAAAAATCTCCACTAAATTTTAAACAAAATTAAAAATACCAAAAAAAAATCATTTCATCTATTAATTAAACTAATATATAAAACAAAACAAAATTTAAACCCATTATTTTTTAATTAAATTTAAACATTTTTTAATAAAATTAAATATATGGAAACCATTTAATTTAAAACCTCCTTACCCTACTTTAATTCATGTCAGTGGAACTATTCAATGAATCTAAAATGCAGAGGATCCTACTTTAATTAAAGTCATTTAAACCATTTAATGAATTTAAAATGTCATAGATCCTCCATGAATAGTTATTCCATTATCTTTGTCAGTGTCTAGGGACTATGTTTGTCAGGCCACGTTATCAAAATGTGGTCACCTTAAAGTGTAAAGCTGCTTTGAGATAATAAGCTGCAGCTTTCAGCTGTAGGGGTTGCTACATATTTATATGGTGGGACATACCAAATGAGATATGTATAATTATATGGTGGGACATACTCGTTGCAATTGGGATCTTAATGCACATTTCAACCCTTCAACGCTCTAGTCAACTTTATCAATAAAGAATCTAATAAAGTGAACATTATGATAAAATGAATATCAAAACCCATTAACTTTAACCACCTGCTTGGCCATCTGCCGTTGAAAAATTGCAACACGCTTATCTATTTATCAATGCGTAAATTCATTCTTGAATGCTTGGCCATCTGCCGTTGAAAAATTGCAGACTTACTTATCTATTTATCAATGAATGAATCTCTGAAATCTTGAGATAAAATAGCGGCTGAGAGATTTAGTAATGTCGTCTTCCACAAGTAACATTATCTGATTGCAAAGTCGGTCCGATTGGATTGTCTATGTGCATCCACCACCTTTCTGATTGCAAAGTCGGTCCGATTGGATTGTCTATGTGCATCCACCACCTTTGTCTTGTTTGTCTCAATGCAATGCTTGTAGTTATGAGTAGTATTTAAGTGATTACATCACCTGGCCTTTCCTTGCTAGAAAAGTCAGGTCATTGCAAGCTAGCATGTAATCAATAATTTTGTACAGAGAAGTTAATAACTTATGGCTTGATATTGTAAAAAGTCCTCAACACTCTTATATTCTTATATTGCCCTGTTTTCACTTAATTTCTATTATTTAAGTTGTATGGCAATTTTTAGGGTAGATAACTGGAGTTAAAAATAAACTATATAACTTATTAAGTGTATTCTACTATTTACCGGATGGGAAGATCATATTTTAGAAATTCATCTCGGTATATGGACAATGGAGCACGATTATTGATTTCCTCTTGCAGCAATGCAAGAACATTATAGTAAAAATAGTCAATTTACTAAATAGTGCGAGCACCTTCCCCCACTGATGCATCCTCAACTCTCATAAGCCCCCAAAAGAGGTATCTAGGCAAGGTCTCCTCAAGATGCACGTCACCACAATAAGTACATTGGTCACATACCATTATATAATACATAAATCAACTCAAGTTAAAAATAAATTTTGTAACTCGCCAAGTATACTCCATTATTCGCTAGATGGGAAGACCCTATCAAGATCTCCCCAAAAATTCATCTCTGCATATGGACAATGGAGCACCATTATTTGTTTCCTTTGGCAACATTCCAAGAAATTTGTAGTAAAAATAGTCAATTCACTAACTAGCACAACCACCTCCCCCCACCGATGCATCCTTGGCTCTCGTAACCCCTCAAAACAGACATCTAGGCAAAGTCATATGGAGGACACTTTCTCATAGAAAAACAACACAATACAAACCCAAATGTAAAGCCCCCTCCATCTTAGACAAATCATCGGGTCAATTGTAATGCTATGACCTCTCTCATTTAAAATTCCTAGGCAAATAATCAACCATGAAGCACCTACTCAAAAATTTGTAGCTGACCTCCTATGATCCAATGATCTCTCAGTAAGCCATAAATCTACACTACCATGGTAGCCATTACTCAAGTCAATAGACTACAAACAACCATGATATATAGAGGCCCTCCATCCTCTCTTTGGACATGTACAATATTGGTTAACGAATTGATCAACTAATCTACCTGTGTAAAATCTCAATGAGATCAGCCCTCTTTTCCTGATCAATTGGGAGCATTGCCAAGAAATAAATTTCAGCGAAGGTGCTTAAGGATATTGATTTCCCTTGTAGTACAAATCTATCCTCATGTGGCCTCCAAAATCACAAATCTTAGTTAGTAAGCCCTCATTCGGGTGAAATGTAGGCCAATCGAAGTATTTGAGCAACCTAGAACTTGCTAGCTTGTAGTGCACCGTAAGATTTGCTTGCACCTCGATGTTTATATCCCCATAATCTCTCTCTTGTCGAGTGAAAAGCATAGCTACTCTGCTATATAATGACGAACCTACAAAGACAACAAGCAAGGTTTGATCAATAAATAAATTATATGCATATTGGTGCCTATGATAAATATTTATAAATTGTTATGTATTTTAATTTAAATCACCTCGGCGTGTTAAGGTTTAGGAAATACATCGATATTCACATTGGTGCCTCCATTAAGTCGAGATGCACCATGAATGTAAAATGGCCATTTGAATGTGTTGGGTTAAATAACCCATTGGTTATGGGGTGTCATCTTAGGCAATAATGCTTACATGATAATTATGTGCACCGATACAAATTGATTCCTTTTTTAAACCTCAGTACAAAATATTTGCTTTTTACATTATTAAGTTGCATTTTATTTTGTAGTGCATCATTAATGAAGCACCATCAATACTCACCACTATCAATTGGTCATGTTAATTCATAATAACCACCGAAGAGTGAAAATTCTATTGTGGTTAATCTATTAATTATTCACATGTCTTTTAATAGATTATTTGTCCCGGTAAATTAGTTTACTGCAAACATTGAATAAAAACACAACTGCAAATTTCACCAATTAATAAACCACGGGAATTAAGAAAACACACAAATAAAATAGACACTGAGATTTTTCAACAAATTGTCCCTAGAAAAACCCCAAGGTGGGGAAATCCAACTGTGCAAATGAGTGTTTCATTATTCTTCAAAAAAATTAATATGTAATTGAAAATTACATAAACTACTTTTAGTAAATTGGCAAAGCACCAACAAATTATTTTCTTCACTTCAACTAACCAAATTGAACCTCTACAAATAAAATCGACCTCCAACTGGATATTCACACTTCCTTCCAAAATTTTACTAACCTTTCCAACAACTCACACTACCTCCAAAAATTTGTTCCTGCAAGACAAAGTGCCTCCAATGACTCGCACAAGCAATTTTCACTGCCTCTAGCAATTCACTCTGGCAACTAGCAATACAAATCAATCCTTCGATAACTCGCACTAGCTAATTTGGCCTCCCTCTGCCTCTGAGAAACTGGAAATCACTTTGAAGAATATCTCTGGAAAATATCTCCTCAATCACTATTCAAACCCTAAGTTGGTGTCCCACGTTATCATTGCACCTTTAGTCAATTGAATTGTGTCTCCAAGATGCCCATAGACTTCTCCTTATAGTCTCTCATTGAGCAATCAACAACCATAATATGATCCCAATCAATGGCTATGATCATCTTGACACCAGAAAGATACTTTTCTAGAAGTCAGTAGAGAGAAATTGACTTGTCTCAATTAATATTGATTAATTAACCATTTTCCCTAAGTTAGACTTCAGAAAATAATTAAAACTAGCTAATAATCTAATTAAGACATTTTCATTTAGAAAAATAAACAAGGCTTCGAGATAATTTATCCTCTTTTGTTCCTAGCCTCATTGACACCTCTTGAGACTAGAACACTTATCAGAGCTACATAAACTAACACTCCGTCTTAGTGAGGAAGTTGTTCTGCACAACACCCAACTTATCTCTAAAGAAGATGAATCTCGTCTTCCCTAAGGCCTTTGTCAAAATGTCGGCTACATGTTGATCTTTTCGTAAACTCTATAGTTGAACTATCTTGTGTTGTACAAAATATCTGATGAAATTATATATGATGTTTATATGCTTAGACATGTCACGAAACACTGGATTTTTAGATAGCTTGATGCAACTCTAATTGTCACAGTGTATCATTGTCATCTACACCTTCTGACCAAACAAGGCTACTAACAACTTCCGATGCCAAATGGCCTCATAGGTCGTCATGCTAGTTGTTATATACTCCACTTTTGCAGAGCTCGAGGCCACGAACTCTTGATTCCTCATGTACCAAAGGATAACTCTCGGTCCCATGTCAAAGAAACACCCTAAAGTGCTCTTCATGTCCATTGTATTGTTTTCCCAGTCTGCATCAGTATATCCCATCAACCGGATACCATCACTTCGAGCATATTTGATCCCATACTCGATTATACCTCGCAAGGGATCTAGATAAGTGTTTCCTCATAGTTCAACATTGGATGTATAGTTACGATTAAAATATGGTTGATATTATACAGAAGATTGTTTAGGCAATATGTAACTCATATTACG
>APFE031407958.1:13206-56913 GCA_000404065.3 Pinus taeda
ATTACGGGAGGAAACTTTGCATAGAGTTTCATTATAGTTAACGTGTGATTCAATGACTTTTTATGGTCACAAGCCTATCAAGTGATCCAATTTTATGGTTCTTCATTATCTATATATTTGGAAATAGGTAAATCATATTACGTGAGGAAACTTTGCACAAAGTTTCATTATAATTAATAGGTGATTTTGACTTTTTATGGGAACAAGCCTATCAAGTGGTCCAATTTTATGTTTCTTCATTATCTATATATGGTATTTTATATTTATGTGTTCATTTTGTATGAGCCTTTAGTTTCACTTTGAATAGTCATCCACAATGGAATATTTACTTTGTAGGAATACTTTTTATCATTTTGGGTTTCAAGTGATACTTTCTTCAATTTTAGATGTAGTGCAATTTTTTGGTCATTTAACTTCAAAATTAGAATAATGGTGACTTGAAAATGGTGATTTTTGTAAGTTTATTAGTTAAATTGCTTTGTAAAATGGTGTGTTTTCGATAGAAACTGACACCCTCATAGAGAAATCCACATGGAGGATCATAGTTATTGATCTTCATTCATGTGATAATACTAGTGATTGACAGTGAGGATTTAGTTTTGAATCTCTATCAATCAAGAATGTATAAGTGAGCTTGAGTTAGAGTTAGAGTTGCAAAAAGAATTGAAGTCATGAGCATGAATCGGATTGCAGTCATCTTCAATTTGACATCAGTTTGTGGTCATATTCAAATCATTGTAGCTAAACACAAAGCCATGAGTGTGATTCAATTTGTAGTCATGTTCAAATTTCCACTTGTGAGCACTTCTAGTTGGTAGAAGACATGAGTTTCGAGCTAAATCAGGAAATGTTCCAAGATTATTGAGCCTCAAGCCCAATTCCAATAGTTTGTGGTCATATTAAAATCACCATTTGCGAGCACTTCCGGTTAGTAGAAGATTTCAACTTTCAACTAAATTAGGAAATTTTATATGCATTTTTGAGCCTTAGAGATGAGTTCTAAAATTAGTGGCCATACTTAAACCACCACCTAGTAGAAGACTTTGGTTTATGCTAACCATTGGATCCCGAAACCACTAGATTTATAGAGCACATCCAACCATTAGCAACTATCCTTCATATCTCTACTTGGACTCATATACACCCCTTAAAATTAAGTCGGAGAATGTTGGATACCTAATATGTTAAGGTTATGGTGTGGAATATGAATTGTCATGGGGAGTCCAAGAGACCTTGGAAGTTGAATCCAATGGCCATAAACATTGTATTTATATGTCTATCATCTTAATGAAAAAGCATTTCATGTTTATCTTTCATTATGGCTAGTGCAAACAAACAATGTTAATTTTAGATGGAGAGAGAAAGGAAAAATAACAATTAGATGGAAAGAGAGACAAAATAACATTTTTTATAAACTCAACGAGCTTTATATGCATGAAAGAAAAAATAACATTTGTTTGATCTATGAGTATGATTTTAAAAAATGTATGGATTAGAAAACAATACAACTAGATATCACGTTAACCCTTTTTACTTGGTGAGGAATGTTATCTAAGAAATAGTTTTCCTCAAAATCAACAATTCTACATTAAAATGGATGTAAGATATCATTAATTTTGTTGCTTTCTTTTATATTAAATGTTAATAAATATTTTCTCAATTATAACCATGCTAACTATTATTCCAACAAGGGGTGGTAGGAGAGAAAGGGATTCTCTATGATCCTTAGGAAAATAAGGGCACAAATTTCACGTGGTATTTAGGAATCATCACCAACAATAAAGTTGAGGTGATGGTAATCTACCAAGGATTTTGCATGCTTAAAGATAGAGGAATTGATACTATCACCATTATGGGGGACTCTTTCATCACCATAAGAGCATTAGCAATGTAAAATACCCCTCGAAATGTGAGTTTATATAGACTAATCCAATGATATTTGGACCTCATCAATGGCCTCCTTAAAATATATATCTTCCAAGTGTTAAGAGACAAAATAAAAAGGTAGATTTCCATTCTAACTATGGTGCATGCATGAATGAAAGCTATATAGTAATTAATGATGGGGAGATGATATCCAAATTTATCTCATGACACCTATTATCCTAGTTATAAGGATATTCCATTTTAACAACTATATAGCAAAGTGTGGGAGAGGCAAGAGCATTTAGTACACATCAATTATTGTCAATCACCCATTGACCATCAAGTTGACATATTCCATGTGATATTTTTGGTTCTTTGCATGTGGTTTTGTCTTGGAGGTCTATTTGTTGCCTCATCCTTGGTCTAGTTTCCATTGGGAGTCAGCTTTAGTGGCGGCCAAGTGTTGGTGAAGACTACCTCCAATTGTAGTAGTTAGGTGGTGGTGAAGCATGCCTCTTGGTCCAAGGCTTTGTGTGTTGGTTCGTGTTTTATTTATTTTAAAGCATAGAAAGTTACATTCTTGTTTAGAACTCTAGATCATAAGTGTACCCAACAATATGAGTGTTTGGAAAATGTAGTCTATTCTATAAGAATCCATTTCCATGCTCTTTTCTTACTAAAATTCACCACCAGTCAAAGGAAATTGTAGCTCACGACCATTATGTAAATAACTATTGTGTCCTTTATGATCTAACCTTAGTTAGAAGAGGCATTAAACATTGTGTCAAAGAAATGACAAAGGTGAAAATTTTCAAGGAGAACATTGTTAAGAAAATAAGTTAATGGGAGGATGAATAGCATTAGTTGTGGAAAACATGTTCTTTATGACATGTAGTTGATGGGAGGATGAAAACATGTGTTGCTGATAATGAGTTCTTTACGACCTGCACATTCAAACAAAAATATACAATTAATCCAAATTTAATAATTGTTTACATCCAATTAATATTTCAAAAGCAAGAAACTCAAGATAATGTCACTTCCCTATTTTAATTCATGAATAACAAATTTCATCTAGGTCCTTTAAAATTCTATTTTATAAAACACATTTTTGTTTCATGATGAAAATGAGAAGATTCAAACCTGTTTTTTTTCTTTATTATTGCTCTTAATATTTTCAACTATTATGTTTTGTATTTTATTCATGTCTAAACACATATAATAATCTTCCTTTTCCTTCCAACTAAAGTGATGTGCTAAGGAGAGGAAGTAGCATGACTAAAAGGGGAATCATCAATAGACTTAGTGGAGATCCCCTAATATTATCTCAATCTTTAGGTTCTAAATAAAAAGATCAAGACATTACTGCATAATGGGCCCAATTTATCGATCTTCAACTAAGCAATCAAGAAATTATTTTGGAGTGAACTTTGAAAAAGGTGCAATCCAGTAATCTAACCCAATTTCTAAATTGGGCATATTTTAATCACCATTTGAATGTTTTTTTGAAAGGACCTAATCCATTCATTTGGCCCAATTTTCAAATCGGAAACTACCATTTGAACACCTTTCAAAAAAGGCATGATCCATGGATCAATCCCTTTTTTCAAACACCAACAAATTTTAATTTATTAGAATGCAATAATGTTGAAGTATTATTCACAATGGTTATCTTTATCTATGGTCAACAATTCAAATCATTGATTGGATTCATGATCAAGACTAAGAGTCAAGTATAAAAGAGGAGGAAGATACCATTAATACATATTCCATAAACAAGGAGGAGGAGGAAAGGAAGGTTGGTAAGAGAAACAATACCAAAAAGCAATTGAAAATATTAAAGAAAACAATTGGGGGGGTGAAAGAGGGAAAAGGAAAGGGAACCCTAAAAAGAAAGTAGAAAAAGGGGTCATATTTAGTGATCATATATTTCTTTCAATGCTTGATGTTTAACCATGGTAAGGTTGTGAATGATGTCTCATGAGAATTTTTAAAGTGATAATCAATGCTTCATTGGCAAAGGGCCGAATTATAAAATCAAGCTATTTCTAATTTAACATCAATTTTTTTTTTGGAAAATGCCCAATTCTAGAATTGGTTATCATTTAATTTATTTTTCAAATGATCTTTGAAAATAAGGGCCCAATATCACAATTAGTTGCAACTTACCATTTGAAGGTACTCTCTTTTTCAAGGTCCAATTGATTAATCGAGTTCCTTGGAACATTTTAAACATGTACAAACATCAAGTTAAGAGGTTCCATAAAAATTGTTTTCATTTTATTTGTAAGTGACTCAACTTTCCCATTTCAGGTGAACATATTAGTCACACAAAAGTATAGATATATCCACCCTCAAAAATGCTTCACAACTTCAAGCCATGCCACCACTAGATGATGTTCACATTATTTGGAAAGTGGATGATCAAATCACAACAAATCCAAACAAACCAAGTGCAATTGGCCCCACTAAGTAAATATTACATGTCTTCACCATTGTTTCAAGGACAACTCTCCTTTTTAGAATGTTTCGTTGAAACTTTTCACTTTTCTTATAAGAAAGGAACCTAGATGTTGTCATTTTTTCTTGAGATTTTACATTTTCAACTCTAGATCTGCAAGTTATGGTTGCAATCCACAAACAAATCACCAAATATGTTTGCAAAGTGTGGAAAAGTAAAGAACACAACAAACCTTGTAGATATAAAGAGTGTGATCTATCACTACAATAGATGAAATCACTTTAAGAAGAATAACCCCTTCGTAATGCATATTATTTCACTTCTTGATTGTGTGGTGGACTACAAAGTAGCTTTCATTCTTGGATTTATATGTAAATTATGATTCAAAAGTTTGGTTGAGAAGTGTAGCAAGAAAGTCTCAATTTGACTTTGCCTTGATCAAATTGAGAAAATTTGAATTTCCACATTAGCAGACAACTTGGAGGTAGTTAACTTGTGTGACATGGCTCTTGTCACTCATTTAGCTCAATAAATTTGAGTTAGAGGGCTTGGAGTTCATTTAAGCATGTGTGATTGCTAAATTTTAGTAATTCAGTTCAGTTATATCCAGTTATGTTCAGTTAAACTAGTTCTAAAAGTTAATGGAACTAGTGGAAAGTCAGTTGTGCAGTGGGACAATAGTCTAACTCATTGATCATCCAATTCACTGATCATTCAGTTCAAAATAGCTAGCCCATGGAAGGAATTTGAGTTCCTCATTTGTGGTGGAGATTCCAAGGCAGTGTAACAAGCAGTTGTAAGCTAGTTTGAATGTACAGGTGTTGCATGCAGCCAAATGATCAATCCTTGAGAATTGCACAATTAATTGGAGGAAAATTCTTTAAAAATAGGGGTTAATTCCTCAGGATTTACGTAAGGAAATAAGGGCTCAATAAAACATAGAAACTAACTAAGTCTATGTCAAAGCTTATCATTAAGAAAAGAGATAGGTTATTCACTTGCAAGTTGTGCTCAAAGCAAGCAAGCAATTGTAATGCATTATCTATTCATCTTATTAATGCAAAGAGGCTTGACAGGTTTTTCCTAGTTGGGTTCCCCTAGAAAAATATTGTGCATGTGTGGTTTTTCTTATTGCATGTTTGTGAATGTTGTTTTAAATTGTGAATTGAATTTTGCAGATTAGTAGAGTAGAATTGTGTCTCTTGATTTTAGATTAAAATTCTTAGGCAATTGCAATTATATCACCGTATTTCTACATGGTATCAAAGTAGGATTCACATTAGAACGGGAATTTTGAATTTGTTCCTCAAGAGGTTCGAATTTGCAGCTTCAGTGTAGCAAGATCTCTTCAGAGTTGGGAAAATGACCTTCAACGAGCTGAGATTAGAGTATGCCTTGGAAGGCAACTCTAATTTCATTGCATCGAAGGATCACATGAAGGCAGTGCTTGATGAAAAAAAATTGATGGAATATGTCAAGACAAACATTGCAAAACCAAGATTAGTTGATGCCAGAACCTAGCTCAATGGAAGAAAGATTGCTATGGCAAGGAGAATAATATTGGAGGGGCTACGAGATCATATTGTCTCAAATATCCATGGGAAAGAAACTCCTTTCACAATATGGAAGGCATTGGCAAAGCTATTCGAGAATAATAGTGACCATAGAAAATTGGCCCTCAAAGACAAACTTCGAAACATCAAGATGCAGAAGAATGACACTGTTTAGTAGTATCTCACCAGATTTACACAAGTTGGGCAGTGGATCCCCTGCGTAACAGTCTTGGGGCTTAAAGCCCACAATTTTGGGTAATGGTATTGTAAAGGCTCTGCGTAGTGTGCGGAGTGCAAATTGTCATGAGTCAAATCAAAGAGTTGTCTACCCTAAAATATTGTAATTTAATATAGAATGTGTTGACCTACCCATCATTGGTCCGCAGACCATGGGAATGTATAAATAGAGCAAGGCTCTAAGGGTAGAAGGTAGTTTTTGGTTATTCTTGATATTAAGTGTTATGGGTTTTTGAATGCGATATTCGCTCTGAGTCTGTAAGTCCGAGTCTTGGGTCATAGTAGTAGAGAGAGGCTCTGCAGTTGTGTGTGCAGAGGCCTGGAATAGTTTGCAGCTATGTGCGCGGACCCCTGTAGCTGAGTGTGTAAGGCAGAGTTGGGATTGTAATGGAACAAAAGTTTAATAAAAGCTAAGTTGATTCTGAAATATTGTGCATATATTCGTATGTTTATGCTTCTGGCATATATTTATACATCTCCTTATAGTTTATAATTGCGCGCACTTGTTATAAATGTGGAATGATTGATAAAGTTTACTGGGCCCACAAAATTAAGTCGGATCTATACTAATAACACAGTAAGGTTATAGGATCTAGATAGTGCCCCTTCGCACTCTGTACAGAGCTACGCGAAGGTCAGACAGCTACGCGAAGCTGCACTAGTACGCAATATCGGTTCGCGACCTTTCCAGATCTCATCAAGACATCCCTAGGGTGTGGAAACCTGGTTCCAACACCATCCCATACTACCTCGGGTGAGACCTCAGTCCACGCTCCATGGACTGTTGCCGAAAGGGCTGGTAGTTTCGGGATTTGTTTGGCTAAACACTTTTGAACCTGGGTCAGGCCCCAATAAGCCAACAAATGGTTCCGTTGCTGGGACCAGAATTTGCCTAAGGGATGTCTAATGTCAGAACACTGGAACCCTACAAAGAAGGAAATTGAAGATTCGTTGGATCAGAAGCTTCACGAGTTCGTGATACAGGAAAACAAAACCTTGCAAATATCCGAGAAGAGGTGGCCGGATCGCTACATATATACGGAAATCCATGAGATCTTCTTCGTGTCCTTCTCTTTAGAGCTGTATGCTTGGATCACGAGGTTAGCCGACAGCCAAGGAAGGTACAAGCTTGATCAACTGATAGCGTGGACTCCAGAATTAGTGTGCAGACTAGAGGCATCAAAAGATAAGATCGCGTTGGTCATGGACCATTGGCTAGACCGGATAATAGGGGGGTTCATCACTGAGTTCGCGGTAGACATGACCATGAGCTATAGCGAAGTAGAACAACACTTTCTCAAGGGACCGCGAGTTAGGTACATAAAATCCCTGAATACTTGGATTAAGATGTTGTTATGTGAAAAGTGGGTTATGTGAATACATTAATGAGTGGAACGACGCAGAGTGGAAATATCTACAAAGGGATCGAAGGGTTAGGGAACAATCCTTTAATTTCACCTTCACGAGAGAGTGAGGAAGAGCGCGCTCCAGTTTCTCTGAGAAGTGCGGTCAGTTTCATAAGCCAGTGCATTCCACAATTATCTCCTCCAATTACACCATCACCCACTTCACCTACTTCACCTCCGTCTTCAACCACCCCACCTCCACCAAACCCGCAGTTCAGCATGGCGAGCGCGATCAAGCTACCCGTATTCAAAGGAGTAGGGAATGAGGACCCGGATCAGTTCTGGTTTGTGGTAAGAGCAGTGTGGGAAGCACATGGGGTTGTGGATGACAACATTAAGAAGGTCACATTGGTGAGCGCGCTGCAGGATCGCGCATTGACATGGTATATCAAGCACTCGAACGATCACCCAAATGCAAGAATAGCAGAAATCCAAAATGCGTTGAACAGAGAGTTTAGCCGGCCGAGGTCAGAGACACATTCAATCATTGGGTTTAAAGAGATCGTGATGCTTCCAGGAAAGATCCCCTAGGATCTAGATCAGAGACTGAAAAGTATGATCCGCGAGGCTAATATGATGTTAAAGAATGCGCAGCACCACACGTGATTTGTGGCATATTTGACACCACACCTGAGGATGGTGCTATCATAGCAGAAGCTTTTGACCCAAGAAGAAGCATTGGAAATGGCAATGAGGCTGCATGAAACACCAATACAGGACTCGAGATTGGAAGTCCAACAGATCCACGTGCAACTGCAGAACCTATGCTTAGAGATGCAGATCGTGAAGCATGATAGGGTGCCACGGCCAGAGGTGCGTGAAGAAGTGTGGTGCATAAAATGCAAAGGCCAGGGCCACGACGAAGACCACTATCCAGTATTCACGAACTACTTGGTAGGACGGGGACCAATGCCATTAAGACTAGAGGCACAGACAGGACCAAGTGTGGCACCCGTGCTCTGGTGCGCGATCTGTTAGGTGGGAGGAAAGCACACGATGAACAACTTTCATTTCTTACAGAAGTATACACAGACTCCCCAGTAGCTATTTTGCAATTTTTGTAGATCAGTGGGCCATGACGAGCGAACTTGTCACAGCTACGAGTTAATGATGGAGTGAACCCCAGCATATAGAATGCAGATGGAAATGCAAGGCCTTGACCCAGCCGTGGGGATGGCGCGCGCTGGACTTTAGGGCCGAGGTCGAGGACGAGGAGGAATGGGGCCAGGAAGGGGCCGCAGATAGTTAATCTGTTACACGCTTGTGATTGTACCAACCCAATGAGAATATCTTGTTCGTCTTGTGAGCAGTTTGATCATGAAATGGTAGATTGTCCTATGCTGATCACACAGATGCGCGAGAAAGGGGTACTACAACCTACTCTGACCCAGAATATCCAAATGATGAGATCTGAACCACGTGAAGAAGACCCCAACGTGAACATGATGCTCAGAAGTGGCATGACCACAGGGGAAGATAAGGGGAAGCAGCCCGAGGAAGATACATGTGTGCACAAGGGTCCTACAAAGGAACTTGAGTTTGACTTAGAACGCGCAAAGGAGACATTTATGGAAGCTAAGAAGAGCTTCGTGGAGGCTCCTACTTCAAGTAGTAAGGATCAACCAAAGAGAGGAATGGATTCTTCTATGCTAACTACCTTTTTAGAGACATGCATGAAATTTCTGTGCGATAATAAGGTGGTTAAAGGACTACAGGAGTTGATAACTAGGTGCGCAGGGTCAGGGGAACTGCGCGTAGTCCAGAAGTTGGGAAAGCATGCATTGTGCACTGGGAGGGAAATGAGATTAACGACACAGATTGGCGAATATGAGATGGATCAGGTAATCCTAGACCTGGGTTCGGATGCGAATCTATTACCAAAGCAGACATGGGAACGCATGGGTAGGCCCACATTGCAGTGGTCCCCTATTCAATTACAGATGGAAAACCAACAAAAGATCTTGCCCATGGGAAGGTTGCAAGGGGTAACAATGGATATCGAAGGCGCGAGCACGCAGACGGACTTTGAGGTAATAGAGATTGTGGATGACAGTAACCCTTACCGGCATTTCTAGGAATAGACTGGGCCACTGATATGAATGGAGTCATCAACCTGAAGAAGCAGAAGATGATATTTGAGAAAAATTCCCTACAAGTAGTCATTCCGCTAGATCTAGCCGAAGGAACGTGCTACACTGAACCTGTGTGCGACGATGGAAGTGATGATGAGCTGGATTGTATCTACAAGATAACTGCATGAGATTAGGATTGGGTGAATCCTACTGCAGATGGAAGAATTTAATGGGACAGGGCAGGTTCCTGCACCTTGGATTCAGACGAAGAAAATGAATGCTAGCATAATCAGTTGAACGAAGTAACAATACTAAATTGCAACATGATGACTAGATCACTGCATTGTGTAACGACCTAGGCCCGAGATCTACCGACATATGATGGATTGACAACGGTGGATGAATTCTAGAGCAAGTTTGAGAGTGCAGTACCGGAGCAACAACGGTTCGATGCATTGAAGTGGGCGCTATGTGTGACACCTACATGTTGGTAGGGAACACATCAAGGAACTTTTGAAAACTGGCGTGGCTGCAGGAGGATGATGTGGCTAGGGTTTGGGGAACCAAAACTACGAATAGCAGATAAATATGATGGGCGTGATGACCTGCGCACGCACCTCACAAAATGGACCAAGGCCTATGGAGAAGAACCTCAGCCTGAATGGGTACACTTACTCTACCATACCCTAGATGTCATACTGAGGAACTAGTATACCGAGATAGAACTATGACATGGTATAGACAAATGGGATGTCTTGTGCGAGGGAATTTTTGTTAACATTCACCTTTGAAGACCCATGGTTGGATACTGTTGAGAACGCGCTGCAAGCCGTGAAAGCCGCCATCTTCAAAGTACCACAGGAACCATGGGAAGTAGTTCAACCAGTATGTTAAACAAAATTAAGTCATGCCCTGGAATGTTATAATGTACAGGTAGAGGAGGATGATGATGACCCTCAAAACATTAATATTCCAGAAACTAAAGGGAGTCGCGAAGTTCAAGGACCATCAATTGAGGACCCTGACATCATTATGCCACTGAAAACAAAGCAGGTAAACATTGGTACTGATGCAGAGCCGAAGTATGCGACACTTGGGGACTATTGGGACGATGCTACAGTGGATAAGGTCACCGAGTTACTCCGCAAATATCAAGATTTATTCCCGACCAAAATCATGGATTTAAAAGGGATCATTGGTGACTTAAGGATGATGAAGATTATACTAAAACTGGATGCGAAGCCAGTTAAGTAGCGATCCTACTGGTTTAATCCGAAGTATAAAGAAAAGGTTCGCGAAGAGTTGGACAAAATTCTTGTAGCAGGAATAATTGAACCAATGGAAGAATCCAACTAGGTGAGTCCTATGGTAGTGCAGGAGAAAAAACAGAAGGGCAAAATTTGAATCTGCATGGACCTCAGGAAGCTCAACGACGCATGTGTTCACAACCATTCCCGACACCGTTTACAAATAAAGTAGTAGAAAATGTTGGCAGAAGGAAGCTTACTCATTCACGGATGGTTTCTCAGGGTACCATCAGATCAGGATCGTGCCGGAAGATAGGAGCAAGACAACCTTCGAAACTAAATGGGGCTATTTTCAATACATTGTTATGCCTTTTGGACTGAATAACGCGCCAACGATATTTTTGCACGTAGTGGTGGCCATGTTCAAGGAATTCATCCACAAGTTTTTGGAGGTCTATTTCGATGATTGGACTATATTTGGGTTAGCTAAAAACCATATAGCGAGCTTACGGTTGATGCTGGATACTTGCCGATGACACCAAATTGCGCTGAATCTTAAGAAGTGCACCTTCCTCATCCCCTTTGGAAATTTGCTCGGCCATGTGGTCTAAAAACAAACCCTGATGGTGGACCTTGCAAAGATTGTTGTTATTCTCAATCTGGAAACGCAACAAAGTGTCAAACAACTACACGCCATTTTGGGGCACACCGGTTACTATCGAAATTTTATTAAGAGCTATGCACAAATCACGGCACTAATGGAATAGTTGTTGAAAAAGGATGCTACATATTGTTGGAATGATGATTGTAAGAAAAGTTTGGAGGTTCTCAAGGAAAAAATGGCATCCACTCCCATTTTGGTCTTCCCAAAATGGGATATCGAATTTCATGTACATGTTGATGCATCGTGTATCACGTTGGGCATTGTACTCACGCAGGAAGGTGTGAAAGGCATATATCACCCGATCATGTTCACAAGTCGGCGGTTTTCCAAATCTGAAAATAACTATTCTACTACTGAGCACGAGGGATTGGTGATGGTATATGCACTCCAGAAATACTGCCACTATCTACTTGGTGGGCATTTCAAGATGTATACCAATCATTCCGCATTGACATACCTGGTGAACAAGCCTGTGTTGGGGGGGCGCATATGCAGATGGCTATTAATTTTTCAAGAGTATGACTTCGAGGTCATCGTAAAGCCAAGATGCCTAAATGCAGGACCAGATCACTTATCACGAATTGAGAATAGGGAGGAGCCAAAAAATTTAGAGGAAGGACTACCTGATGCATAGCTCTATGCAGTGCATGTCGTAGACAGCCACTTCGAAGATATAATCCATTTCTTAACCACAAGGATTGCGTCACAGGGATATTTAGTCTAGTAGAAGAAGCAATTGGTGGTACGCACGGCAGATTTTTCTATCATCGCAGGGCACCTCTACAAAATGGGAAACTACGAGATATTATGAAGATATGTACCTGAATTTGAACAAGGATAGATCCTCGCAGAATCACATGGGGGGGCTTGCAGGAGGACATTATGCATGACAGACGACGGCACAAAAGATTCTTTATGCCAGACTATGGTGGCCAACCTTACATCAAGATTCGAAAGCATAATATCAGGCATGAGATGCCACTCAATCCACAGATGACACTGCAGTCATTCGAAAAATGGACAATAGACTTTGTGGGGCCAATCAAACCTCAGGGGAAGACGGGTGCGCGCTACATCATCACCGCAATAGAGTACCTGACTCGATGGGCGGAACCACAGCCAATGAAGGATTGCACGGCTGCTACAGCTGCGAAATTTTTGTTCGACAATGTGTTGACACAGTTTGGGTGCCCGAAACAGTCATGCCAATGGAATACATCGTACCCAGTCTGCGAATAGCAGTAATGACAGGCATGTCAGACCGTGAAGCTTTGGAAGAGAGGCTCGCGCAATTGGAAGAACTTTAGGAAGAACAGTTTCTAGCGGGATTCCATCAGCAAGTACAGAAACAGTGCGAGAAAGCTTGGCACGATCACCATATCAAGTTGTGCACATTCCAGATAAATGATTTAGTGTCTCTGTATGATAGCAAGTTCGAAAAATTTCTTGGAAAATTGCGAATGCATTGGTTGGGGCCATATCTGGTGAAAGAGGTCACAGATGGAGGCACGGTCCAGCTAGTCAAACTTAATGGAGAGCCCTTCCCAGGAAGAGAAGATGGCAGTTGCCTGAAGCCCTACATGGGTGAGCCGGCTATATGACTAACCGAACAAATCACAATCTCAGCGCTCCAAGCAGTTGAAAGAAGGCGCATGACTATAAACGAGTCTGTAGGAGAGCTGTGTGGAAAGAAGGTTCCAGGTAGGGCTAGTATGTCACAAGGATCACTGTCACGCATAAGGGGTTGTGCTGCTACACGAACAGGCTAGAATGTGACCATTGATGTCACTATTCATGACAAGATGGTCAATTTAAGACAACGAGGAGCAGACGGTGGGCAATTAAGACACGAAGTCAGAAGTAGATTTGAAACGATCTGCCGCCAATATAGCATTAATGAGCCAGAAAAGGGGGGAATAGTCGAATTTGAATTTCAATAGGCCTATAAATAAAAGTTTGTCATCCACTGAACAAACCATGGCATCTTGAGAATTAAGTTATTGAGCTATCTAATAGGTATGGACCCGTCAAACTTCGACGCTTTGAGAGTAAGCCCAGTGTTTGCAACATTGCCAAAAGAGACGCAGGACCTTCGGGACAGCATAATGTCGACAGCCAAGGATGCCATGCTGAGCCCAACACTAATGATGGGAGATGTACCGGAACTTCCCAGACAGGTAGCAGGACCAGTCCAGATGTCGTCGCGAACCTGTGGTCTGCTAAGCCATCTACGAAAGAGAAGGGAAAGACAGTGAATCTTGAGACAAAAGACGGAATTCCGTTCAAAAGTTCATCTCTGGGTCGCGTGCCCACAACAAAACTTGAATATTGGGACCTCGCAGACAGCAACAACTCTCTTGCAAAAATGCAACACCAGACATTGAGTATATTGAACCAGAGATCGCAAGCTTGCTTCTCTTGCACAAAAAGTTCACGCATTTGACATCTCAGCTAGAGCTAAAATCCTATGAGTGATCGCTTTTTGTTAACCTAGTAGAGCAAAATGAGCATCATCTGTTAAGCGAATTAGTAGGGGAAATGGAGCAGGAGCTTGAAGAAGTGTTGCAAGAGGCAATGATGGAGCAACAAATTGTAGTGTGCCACTCACAGGGATGGTAGACCATGAAGCTTTAGCAACGCAACTCGCCACACCAACATGGTGACTAGAGGGCAAGTCATGATGTTTGTGTTGGGGGCCTGTTGGGCAGTAGATCCCCCACATAATGATTTTGGGGCTAAAATCCCAAATTTTGGGTAATGGTATTGTAAAGGCTCCACGAAGTGCGCGGAGTGTGAATTTTAATGATTCAAGTCAAAGGGTTGTCCGCCCTAAAATATTGTAATTTAATATAGAATGTGTCAGCCTACCCATGGTCCATGGACCATGGGAATGTATAAATAGAGAGAGGCTCTAAGGGTAGAAGGAAGTTTTTGGTCAGTCTTGATCTTAAGTGTTATGGGTTTTTGAATGTGATATTTGCATTGAGTCTATAAGTCCGAGTCTTGGGTCGTAGTAGTAGAGAGAGGCTCTATAGTTGTGTGTGTAGAGGCCTAGAAGAGTCTGCAGCTGTGTGCACAGACCTCTGCAGCTAAGTGCACAGGGTGGAGTTGGGATTGTAATGGAACAGAAGTTTAATAAAAGCTAAGTTGATTCTGAAATATTGTGCATCTGTTTGTATGTTTATGCTTCTGGTATATGTTTATGCATCTCCTTACAGTTTATAATTGTGTGCACTTGTTATAAATGTGGAATGATTGATAAAGGTTGTTGGGCCCACAAAATTAAGTCAGATCTATAATAATAACATAGTAAGGTCAAAGGATCTAGATAGCGCCCCTTCGCGCTCTGTATAGAGCTACGCGAAGGTCAGACAATTGCGCGAAGCTGCACTAGTACACAGGATCGGTTCGCAACCTTTCCAGATCTCATCAAGACATCCCTAGGGTGCGGAAACTTGGTTCTAGCACCCTCCTATACTACCTCGAGTGAGACCTCGGTCCGCGCTCCGCGGACTGTTGCCGAAAGGGTCGGTCGTTTCGGGATTTGTTTGGATAAAACACTTCTAAACCTGGGTCAGGCCCCAATAAGCCAACACCATAGAAAATTGGCCCTCAAATACAAACTTCGAAACATCAAGATGCAGAAGAATGACACTATTTAGTAAGTATCTCACCAGATTTACACAAGTTTGGGATGAGCTTAGAGGGGTTGGTGTGAATGTTGCAGAAGATGACCTGGTTACTGGGACTCATTAAATGGGAGGGAGAAATTACTGAATTGGGAACACTTGTGGTCTGATTTGGTACAAGAAGTGATCAGGTGGAATACCAGAGATGGAACCTCATCTGAGGGAGAGGATGAAGAAAATTTTCCATTGCTTGGAAAGGGAAATAAGGGAAAAGGGAATAAATCTCGAACCAGACTAGAATCTAGCCAAGGGGGCAATAATAAAGACTTATCCAAAATAAAATGCTTCAATTGTCATGAATTCAAGCACTATGCTACAAAGTGTCCACACAAAAATTCTAGAAGGAAAAACTCAAGAGGAGTAGTAGGTGAACCATTAGCTTCACAGTTTGAGCTAGACTTCACCCTTATAGCATGTGTGGCCAACACTACGATGGGGAGTGTGTGGTACTTGGACTCAGGTGCACCGTTTCACATGATAAGGTATAGAGATTTTTTCACTGACATGGAGGAGAAATATATCCATATGCATATTGAGCTTGGGGACGACGGAAGGTACAGTGGTACTGGGATTGGTACAATAACCTTTAAGAGGGAGTCTAGATCCCCTCTTTTCCTCAAAGATTTCATGTTTGTACCAGGCCTAAAGAAGAACCTCATCTTTATAGCAATTTTGGAAAACCGTGGTTATGATGTGATATTCAGCAAAGGGAAAGCATTCCTGAGACACATAGCCACTAGACAGGTGAAGTAGATCGAGGTTCATGTGAAGAAATTGTATAAACTTGATGTGGAAGATTGTGTTGCATTAAGCAATAAGGTAGAAAAATTGCAAATTCATGATGTCAGTGAACTCTGGCACAGGAGATTAGGCCATTTGCATCATGATGCCCTGAAAATTATGATGCAAAAAGCCATTGACCTCCCTAAAGGAGCACTGGAGCAGCATGATGTATGCAAGGGTTGTATCTTAGGGAAGTATGTAAAATCTGCATTCCATGAATGAGACAACAAAGCACATGTAGTCTTGGAAATAGTTCACTCTGATATTTGTGGACCCTTCTCGACAGCCTCCATTGTCAGACATAAATATTTTGTTATTTTTATTGATGATTTCTCAAGGAAGTGTTGGATATTATTCATGCGGAAGAAGGATGATACATTCTCAAATTTTGTATAATTTAAGGTGCTAGTTGAGAAAGAGACCGAAAAGAAGGTGAAGGCTCTTAGGGGTGACAATGGAGGCGAGTATGTTTTGAATGACTTCAAGGATTTTTTTGTGAAAGAAGGAATTTGAAGAGAGTTGACAGCACCCCACAACCCGTACCAGAATGGGGTAGCTGACAGAAAGAACCAGAGCATTGTTGGAGTTGCTAGAGCTATGCTACATGACCAAGGCCTACCACTACATTTGTGGGCAAAGGCATCTCACACAGCAGTCTACTTGTAGAACCGGATTCCTCATCGGATTCTTTGTATGATTACGCCAGAGGAGGCTTTCTCAGGGAGAAAGTCATATGTGTCTCACTTTAGAATTTTTGGAGCCTTTGTTTACTGCCATCTATCCAAAGATTCGAGGAAGAAGTTTGAGCTTACAATAGAGTTGGTATTTTTTATGGGTGATCCGGAAACTCTTAGCTACCGGAATTAACCAAGATACTTTACTTTTGTCATGTTAGCAGAATTGCATGTGAAAGAGTATGAAAAACCACATGTGCATACTTTAAAGAAGAGGAAACATAAAGGCAACCATCAAATCAAATAACACACACAAGTTGATAACGAAGTTCACTGAGTGTGGGTTACGTCTTCGGGCCCAGTGTGAAGAGTGGGGAGGCCACTTCTTTAAATGATGCAAGATGATGATGAGTACATGATGTATTCCTTGTCAATACAAGGAAGAACTCCCTTATCTAAAGTGGCATGTCTCTCCATAAGAAATTATTCTATAATAATTCTCACTCATAAAATATCTCCTTTATCATGACAAAATAACAAACTCTCACATGAAGTGGCATATAAGGATCCTGCAACAAAATGGCAAACAAGGATCTCAACATGAAATAATCATCTCAACAAAAATCAAAAGAAGACATGGCATCAATGTATCTTATGCCTCCACTTATGGGGATGACCTGAAAATTCACACCTATGTTGAAGTAACAAACTGCACAGTTGAATTCATGGCGAAAAATCGTGAAATCTAACAGTAAACTAGACCCCCTTCTGGCTCGGTCAAATTTTGGCTTCCTGGGAATCTCAAAGATTCCCTAAAGATTATTTCACGTGGGTTTACTGTAATTCAGATGTTCAAATGAAAATTTTGACCTCACCACTGCTCTCCTTGTGAAAAACTAGTTCAAATGAGTATAAACTTGACACATTTCTGACACCTTTAAAATTATGCCCCCAAGGAATTTTAAAGATTCCTCATAGAGAATATTCTTTGAAATATTCCCTAACATATGCTCAAACAATATTCCTATAATATTCTTGAGATTCATGTCTTCATTGGCCTACATGTGGCCTCATATCTCATGTATTCTCTCTGGTCCCCTTCGAACCATTTGAATGACATTTTATAACAAAATGTGAGGGTGAATAAGGCAAAGTGTGTGGTTGGCACAATGGTTGGAATAGTCATATTAAGTTATTTTTTTGTTAGGGAGGTTTTCGGTTCAAAACCCATGGACTCCCAATTTTGCTTTAATATGGTTTTAAATCCCAATTTTGGTTTTAATATAGTTTTCAAACCATATAATATATGGTATACGTATGTCCATATTGTAACGACTCCTAAAACCATGAGAATAAGAAAAAAATGGAGGTTACACCATGCCAAGGCCACTTGGGCCTAATTAAAATGGGCCTAATGGGACATGTGGCAAGCTCTCATTAGTCCACATCATCTTCCACCTACTTTTCATGTGTCGTCTTGTGGTGTTATCATGTCATTTGCTTGTGGGTCCACCTGGTTTGTTGACTTGGCTGCCACATCAACTTTGTGGGTCCCACCAAGTTTGCTGAATTTTATTCCACGTGGAAGCCTAGGGATTGCCACGTGGCACCCTGGTTTGACTTTGACTTTGAATTTTGCCTAGTTTGACCAAAACTTTGATGGGCCATAATTTTTGCATATGAATTCAAATTCAAGTTTCGTTTGTGTCGTTGGAAAGATTGCAATGATATATTCAATTTTATCATGTTTTTACTGAAATCCAAAGACTTTTATTTTTGAGCTTTTCTAGAACCACTTGGATCAATGGGTTACACTGAAACTCCACACGATTGTCGCGTGTACTTACCTTCCCTCAAAATGACAGTTTTGCGAAGGGATGTTACTTTTGATGAGGAGAAAGTGATGCGGTTCTCTCTTGAGAGGGAGCTTTAGCTCCCACCAGAATAGGAGATTTTAGCTCCAAAGGAGGAGCCTTAGAAAGTTGTGGAGCAACCACAAATGGAGGATCAGAGAGGAGATAGAGTGGACACATCCACTCAAGTAAAATCTTTGAGAGAAGGTAGGAAAAGAACTAGAGAAGCTAATGGATTGGTGTAGGATGCGAGGGAGAATGCGGGAGCTCCTTCAAATTTGCGCAAGCAAAGGAGATCACCTGAGAGGTACATTGGATACATGGCTGTAATGACTAATCTTGTAGAGACTGAGCCATCCTCTTTTGAGGAAGCAGTAGAGAAACATGTTTGGGTTGATGCAATGGTGGAACAATACAAATCCATCATGAAGAACAATGTTTGGGAAGTGGTCCCAACATCAACAGATATATTAGTTATGGGTTCGAGAAGGATCTTCAAGGTTAAGCATGTAGAAGATGAAAGCATGAATAAATGTAAGGCCAAATTTGTGGCCAAAGGATTCTTTCAAGTTGAGGGAATTGACTCTTTCAAGTTGAGGGAATTGACTATGAGGAAACCTTTTCTCTCGTAGCAAGGTATTCATCCATTATATCAATTCTTGCACTGGTTGCACAGATGAGGTGGAAGATCCACCAAATGGATATTAAAACAACATTTATCAATGGTGTTATTGAGGAGGAAGTGTACATAAAGCAACCATAAGGTTTTGAGACATTTGATAAGGATTCTCATGTGTGCAAACTCAAGTGAGTGTTGTACATTCTCAAACAAGCACCCCAAGCTTGGTACACTCAGATCGACATTTATCTCATTGGTTTGGGCTTCACCAATAGTGAAGTGGATGCAAACCTCTATCATATTTTGGCAGAATGTGAATTGATTATCATTGTTTTATATGTTAATGATTTAATATTTTCAAGTGATGAGCGCTTGATCAGCTCTTGCAAGGTGGACCTTGCAAGGGAATTTGAGATGAAGGACATGGGTCTCATGCACTACTTCCTTGGGCTGGAAGTATGACAAGGTGATGGTGAATTGTTTGTGTCTCAAGGAAAGTATGCCAATGAGACACTACAGAAATTTCGCATGTAGATTTGTAAGCCCGTGGAGACACCTCTAACGACCAACTACAGGAAGGATAATGCCACTTCAGGTGAAGAGGTTGATGCTACCATTTACCTGTAGCTAGTGGATTCACTGATGAATCTTGTGAACACACAACCAGATATGTGTTATGCACTCAACCAGCTGAGCCAAGCTATGGCTAGGCTAACCAAAATGTATTGGGAGGTAGCAAAGCTTGTCTTACGGTACCTCAGAGGCACTACCCAGTATGTATTATGGTACAGACAGACAGAGGGAGTGAAGTTGTGTCGATTCACAGATGCAGATTCGGTAGGGAGTCCATCCGACCAAAAGAGTACATCAAGTGGAATTTTCAGTATTGGGTCTGCAGTTGTTTCCTGACATAGTGGGAAGCAGAGATATGTGGTGCTAAACTCGGCAAAACCTAAATACATGGTTGCAATTCAAGTAGCATGTGAGGTGATTTGGATGAGAAAGATATTTGTGGGATTGTTTGGTAAGATTATGGATCCAACTGTGATCTATTGTGATAATCAGAGTTGCATTAAACTCTCTAAGAATCTAGTATTTCATGATCGATCCAAGCATATTTATATATATATATATATATATATATATATGTATGTATGTATGTATGTATGTATGTATGTATGTATGTATGTATGTATGTATGTATGTATGTATGGTATCATCATTTACGGGACTGTGTGCAGCGATAGATAATGTTTCTACAATACATTCCGACAGAGGAATGAGATACTGACATCTTGACAAAGGCCTTGTCGATAGGGAAGTTTGAATTCCATAGGTGCAAGATAGGAATGGTTGATAATCCTTTTCTTGCTAAGAGGGAGTGTTGAGAAGTGTAGCAAGAAAGTATCTATTTGATTTTGCCTTGGTCAAATTGAGAAAATTTGAATTTCCACATCAGCAGACAACTTGGAGGCAATTAACTTGTGTAACATGGCTCTTGTCACTCAATTAACTCAGTAAATTTGAGTTAGAGGACTTGGAGTTCAATTAAGCATGTGTGATTGCTAAATTTTAGTAATCCAGTTGTGCTCAGTTAAACTAGTTCTAACAGTTAATGGAACTAGTGGAAGGTTAGTTGTGCAGTGGGACAATAGTCTAACTCAATGATCATCCAGTTAACTGATCAATCAGCTCAAAATAGTTAGTGCACACAAGGAATTCAAGTTCCTCAATTATGGTGGAGATTCCAAGGCAGTGTAACAAGCAGTTGTAAACTAGTTTGAGTGTACAGGTGTTGCATGCAATCAAAGGATGAATCCTTGGGAATTGCCCAAACCATTGGAGGAAAATTCCTAAAAAATAGGGGCTAATTCTGATTTTCACAAGGAAATAGGGACTCAAGCAAAAGAATGAATTGACTAAGTATGGGTCAAAGCTTTTCATTGAGAAGAGAGATATGTTATTCACTTGCAGGTTGTGCTCAGAGCGGGTAAACAATTGTAATACATTCTATATTCGTATGATTAATGTAAAGAAGCTTGAGGGGTTTTTCCTAGTTGGGTTCCCCTATAAAAATATTATGCATGTGTGGTTTTTCTTATTGCATGTTTGTGAATGTTGTTATAAATTGTGAATTAAATTCTACATATCAGTAGAGTAGAATTGTGTCTCTTGATTTTAGATTAAACTTCTTGAGCAGTTGCAATTCTATCACCATATTTCTACAACTTTCACAACTTTTAGTTGAATTTTAGTCATTGGGCTAATGCTACTTTTTAACTTCAAAAGGAAATATTTATTATTTCTTCTCGTTGGAGTCATATTCAAACTTTAATAAAAATGTAGAAGTTACTAAAGAATGTGTGTTGGAATGTTTGCCATAATCTTGTGGATTTAGTTTTTAGTTGACTTTCAAATTAATTATCCAAAATCAATTGTTTGGAAAATTCAAAGCAAAATCTTTCTTCTAAAGGAAACCATCTCAAATATATTAGCCAAAAGCTTTATAATGCAAGGAGTTATTTTCATCAGTATTTGTAATGGTGAATATTCTTATCATTACATTCTAGTAAATTGGAGGATTGTAATGGATTGAAGCCCTAACTAATTCAAATGGGGAATATATTCATTCTCTTTTGTAATTGAGTGCTTGTTAAAATTGTGATTGGAGGATTGAGAAAATTGTTCACATTAATATGGGGACAAAATTCATTTGATTTTGAAAAATATTATTGAATCAAATTTTGAAAGTTTAACGAATCGGTAAGCATACTTGTGATTTCTAATCAAAGTAATATTTCTTTCATCCATACTTTAAGAGTGTTAAGGTCAAGCCCTTATAGCTCTATTTTGTGGTGGTTTCGATATTTGTTGTGCTTGGTAATCTTCGTTTTATGATTGTGTGCACTTGATAAGTAATTCATCATGTCTAGACTAGTAAACCTATTCATTGATTTAGCCAATTAGATGGACCTAAGAATTATAAGGATTGGAATGGTCACATGCAAAGTATATTAATTTATAATGAGTTCTAGAAAGATGTAGGTAGCAATGGTAAATCTCCAATTGAGCCTATTAATGTTAGACAATTGACAAAATGGGAATTGAAAGATGAAAAAGCACATGTGATTTTGAGATCCTCTGTAACTGAACTTTAAAAGCAATTGACACTTGGAATGCATAGAAAATATTTTAAAAAATGTTTGATACTCAACTTGAATCAAAATGTGTTGATATTCATATAAATCTATTTAAACAAACATTGGTTGAAGGGGGAGACATTTTGGAGTACATCTTTCATTTAAAAATTATTAGACAAGAAATGCTTAAATGTGGATTTAAGGATGTGGAAGAAAGATTTATGACTTCAATATTGATCATTGGTTTGGAACCCTCTTATAAACATTTATTGAAAACCCTATAAATCATTGTAAACTAGGGAATCGACTTTTTCTCTCCTTAGTAACACATTGGTCCTATTATCACTCCAGGAAGCTCTCCTAGGTTGTAGCTCGGAGATGCCTAGTAACATATAAATCTTCAATATTGTTCTCTGAACTATTGGAATGGATGATGGTTTGGATCAAGTCAGATGACTGTTTCAACTTTGTTTTCACTCAAGACATGCATGAACACCCTCAGCTTTACAAGGCTTTAGACCACTAATGCTCAATAGTTTATATATTCAATGGATAGATGGAGAATACTAACTGGACCAGCAGATGCATACATAAACACATATGAATGGCTAGCTACAGGAAATAAATGAAGCTTGCAAATCTAATTTATCAACGCAGAGATAAGATGACAGTTATCTGTCATTAGACATAGAAGAAAACATGAAAAACCTATTCAAGTGTAAGCTTATAACAGAAGAGAAAATGGGAATTGAACATGTAACAGCAAAAAAAAGCTTATATTGTTGGAATGAAGATGAGAAGCTAGAGTAGCAGAGTATCCACAGTCTCCAAAAGTTGAACCCCTCATACTTCTAACTTTCAGCCATTTATAGGCTTTTTTATAATACTCCTGAGCTCTCAAAGGCTCAAAGTGTCTTAATCTATCCTCTCTATCTTTTCAACAACTTGATGCCATGACTAGACACGCATGAGCTCGGAGGTTTCTTTTCTAACAGCAGAGTAACTGCATTCTTGTAATTTGTTGCGCTGTCAGGGAGCTCGCTCGTGCCAGCGATGCTCCATGATCACTTCTGTTGATTTTGGCTACATCATGCTGTGGCTTTTTATCCCTCTGGCCTCTGGCCTCTGTCTGGATGAGTGCATCGAGCCTTTGAAATCCTTTAAATGGTCGCTTTCTGTTAACACGGAGAAATGCTATACCACTGTCAAAATTCCACCAAAACACGGTTCATTTCGGACCTCAAAAGCCCTCAAATATGGTTTATTCCTCTATTGGGTCTATTCCAAGGTTTCCTTTCGTATTTTGAAATACGTTAAAAAACACTAAAAATCCTGGAAAAATGGCTTTGGCGGATCTGAAATATTATATATTTTCATTCTCGAACCCTTTCGGGTCCGGGTTTTATCGCATCGGAATTGTCCCTTTATATTTTATTAAATAACAAAATATGTGAAAATACATTAACAAATGCCTTTCAGCGGATCTGAAAAGCTATGCAATAATGCCTATATAGCCATCAGGTCCAGCTAATTGCATCGCACATATACATGTATAAAGGCCCCGCTCCATAATGTTTCCCCAATTGCGATCCGCCAATGCAATTGATCGCAATCACATATTGCTCATGCCCCATGCCAATGGTGAGCGCTCTGTTGTGTTCTCCAATAGCGATCCTACGATGCAATATGGGTTGTCGATATACGTGCTTGATCGACGGTCCTAGTTGACTCCGTTTGTCGCCATCGCAAGTTTCATATGGTCCGCCCTCAATATGCCGATTGCAACCCACCAATCAGATATGGATCGTTGATCGGCCAGATCTGACAGTTGTTGTGCATTTCTCTATTTAGACCTCCTATACTCGGTTTTTTCACTGTTTAGACCTTGGGTTTTTGCCTCCCAATAGTGTTTTTCTGCCATTCTAAGTGTTCTTCTCCTGCGATGGTTTTGATCTTTGGCATGATTTTACTAGCTTTTGAAGACTTATAGAGTGTATTTGGATCCATTTGGATCATGACCCGATGCAATTATAGATGTGAGAGTAATATTTTGAAGTTTGGCTTATGGCCAAAGTAAAGCAGAGGAGATGTGGCCGTCAGAGCTGAAACAGGGGACATTTCCGCTAAAAATAGCAGCACTGCACCTCAGGGGCTAACAGGTCCAACATGACAAGACTTTTGGTAAAATAAGAACTTGGGAGAAGAGCATGGTTGTGATTGTGTTAGAAGTTGGGGAAGAGGAATAAACAATCAAGATCAACAATATTTAGGAGATTTCAAGATTCTTCTAACAACAATAATCAATTGGGAAAAGGTAAAGTTGTGACTTAAAGAAAAGTGTAAAATATGTCTTTGCACTGGGTATGTCGTAGAAGAGTGCAGAACATAGAACGGCAATTTTCGCAAGAATAAGCTAATTCTCAACTCTAAACAACATTCTAAGTTTAATTCTTCAACCTAAATTCAAAATACAAATAATAAAGAAGATGATTTTAATGTGTTGACAATTAATCAAGAGAATGAACTTTATAGATTTAGTTGCAATAAATAAGTTTATCAGAAAGAATTATGAAGATGGTTGGATGCTAAATACAGGAGCTATTCAACATATGTATATATAAAGGATTATTTTTGCAATATCAGGATATGGAACTTCTTCCAATTTATTTGATAAACAACACAACCCATTTTCCTCTTAGAGAAAAACCAATCTATTTCTCTCTTCTAAACATCAATAGAGTATTACCTTCTAATGTTTGGAATGTTACAACTTTTAAAAATATGTCTTTTTGTCCTTGGTCCTCATTAAATAAGAATGTCATCAAATTATCATGGAATATGGATTCATTGAATTTAATTCAGTGAAACACAATTTCTAAATAGTAATAAAAGGTTACGAAAATGGAAAACTTCTGAGTACACCACACATAATTATTTCTCACCAACAAGACTTTCTAGCCATAGTAGATTTATCCCCTAACTCCTTAAGATTTTGGCATTTAAATTTGGAATTAAAACAAAAGAGAACGTTAAAGGGCTGCCTACTTTCAAAACAAAACTACGAAGTGTGAAACATGTATCATCGATAAACAAAAGAGGGATCATTTCTCACAAGTACAAGGTGACTAAATAGTTGTTTGCAATTTATACATCATGGCACTTGTGGATAAGTGTGATGAGTGAAATCATGGCTTCTGGCAGAGCGCAGGTTGTCTCCCCAACTGGTTTCCAATTAATTCCTGTCGAGGTTGAAATCATGGCTTCTGGCAGAGACTTGCTCTCCAAAAATTTAACGAATTCGAGATATCAGTTATATACTTGTCTTCTTTACGAGTGGATGAACTTCGTGAGAAGACGTTGACATAAATTGGAAGTGTCAGCGTGAGAAGACGTTGACATAAATGGTATGTAAACCATGGAATACTTGACAAACTCGTTGAACGCCTGCAGGAATTTGGCAGAGATTTCTTCAATCTGCCGCTAGAGGAAAAGGAGTCGTACGCCAATCTTAATGGTCATTACATATGATCTCTTTGAGGGTTATGACACCAAACTGAAATGCACTAGCTATGGGAGGTAGTGTTGGTCCGATTTCTATTTCCATATGTTGTGGCCTCCCTTCACATATTTCAACAAGTTTCCCAAGCACCATTCGTTTTATACATCTGTGGATCCTTCATTCAACAGACCACCCGTAGACCACTCGTAGGCTATGGTATTGCCAGATGTATGGCATCTATGTATGGTTTGATGTCTTCTCTCTTTCATGGTATTGCGAGATGTATGGCATCCATGTATGGTCTAATGTCTTCTCTCTTTCAGATCAGTTTAGGGGTCATCTTAATTCTCCCTAGATCAAAAATCTTCATATTGCAATTGGACACCTAATTGTGAACTTTTCTTATGTTATATTTTTTTTCCATGGTGCAATTTTTTCTTATGTTATATTTTTTTTCCATGGTGCAATCTGATATAGAGAAAGTTAAGGAGCAAGTCCTAAATGATGGGTCGTGGTTTTGGGGTAGAGATGGGTTTTGTATTGCCCCATGGTTCCCAGAATTTGATGGTACAAGTATGGTGATCACTACTATGTAGGTCTGGGTGAGATTACCAAATATCTCTCTTTTCTTTTGGCAACATCAAGTCTTGGAAGGTATTGGGAATACTCTTGGGAAATTCAAAAAATTGGACACTAACAGAACATAAAAATGTCTTTTTACATTTGCTAGAATTTGTGTAGAGATAGACCTTAGTAAAGGTCTACCTGATCGTATCCATCTAAAAAATGAAAACTTTCAATGGACCCAAATTCTTGATTATGAGAATACGACATTTAGATGTGAAATCTGCTCTCAAACAGGACACCTACAAAACTCATGCTCACAGCAAAAAAGATCTCCAAAAAAAGAAAAAACGACAAGCTTGCAAGCCAAAAGGATGGCAGGTACCTGACAGTTCAGAGAATGAAGAAGAAGAGCCCATGGAAAATTCTCCAAATATGGATGTTGAGGAACAACATGGCAGTCAGGTAGACAAAGGAATAAGGGACCAGTCGAGAATCATGACCCAAAACCAAAAGGTTCAAAATTAGCAGAAATCACAACACCAAAGCAATAGAATGAGGATACACTCATTGAAAAGGGAACGTGGGGGTATAAAGAGAACCCACTTATCTAAGAGTTCATATTCAAACAAAGGCATCCCTCTGCAGAAAGATGGAAATCAATTGAAAATAGTAATTGTTGATCCAAACCATGGGGTTTGGAAAAAAATTAAGAGAAAGAAAGGCAAAAGGGGGAAGCTAAGTGATTATTATCACACTTAGCCCTTAGAAAAATGATGTATTTTTCTACAATTTTTTCTTTTATTGTTTTTTTCTTTTTTTTGTACATCAACCGAAAGGTTGATATGATCAAATTTTCGATGGCATCAACAAAATGTAATTTTGTTCCTTGTTTACAGGTTGAATAAAATTATGATTTTCCTCCGAAAAAAATCATGGCACTTGTGATCTTATGGAATCTTCTCTTGGTGGATGCAAAGAATTCATTCTTTCCATTAATAATTTTATAAGGTTGACAAATAATTTTTTTAAGGATAAATCATAAAAAAAAAAAAAAAAATTGAGTTCACACATTTTCAATGCTTAGTTGAAAATGCCACCAAGGAAAAAATGGGCACGATGAGAAAAAATAACGCGGGAGAGTTTACGACAAATGAATTTGATGATCATTTGAGGAAAAATGTAATAAAACAACATTTAAAAAAAAGTAGAATGGGGTCCGTTAGAGCCTAAATTTACCTCAGGCTAAAGGGAGGCAATCCTAAGATAACCACAAACCAAGCTTAACCTGGTAGCTAGCCCTACTAGGTCGGGAGAAGGCTCTCTCATTGTCAATCTCAGTCGAGATGACTGCAAATATGGATTTTAGGCTAGTTATAGTAGCTATAGGGTTTTTTGATTGATTTTGATGGTTTCGCTGGATCAAATGGAGCAGGCAGCTTTGGGTCCGGGATATCAAGTCATGAACGCAAGGTGTTCTATGGGGCGAGGTAGGTAGGTGTTTTAGCACTTGAAATTGAGTGAGATGGTAGATCTAAGACTGGTGAGGAAGTGAAGGTATAAATGGAGATGTCGGATGATTCTCTGAAATATGGGGAAAGGATGGAGAGGCAAAAGATGTTGAAGCCGAATCAGAGAGTTCAAGAATTCGATCAGTGGTGAGGGATGACTGAGGAGAGTTTTGAAGATTTTGGTTACTTAACAAGTTGGCTCTTTCAATTTCAAGATCTTTGGTGAATTCTGGGTCTGCGACTATGTCCAGAAATTTACTATCAGATGTGGTTCTAAACAGGGAGAGACCAAAATATTCGTCAAAAGGGAGATCTTCAAGGAACAACCACTCTACCAGGCATGAATGAGATCTGAACACTGGTTTAGGACTTCATAAAATTTCTTGTCTAAGTATCCGTGGAATGAGATTAGGATTTTCAAATACTGGAGGAGGATTGGGATCGAGATTAGACCTAGTGTATCTTCTTGATGCTAGTGTGTTCAAAGTTCTCAAGAGTTTATATTACTTTACAACTTTCCACTTTTCAGCCTACTGAATTCTAAACTTATCATCCAAAAGTTCAGAACTTCTCAATTGTACTGGGGTGATTTGTCTTTCTTCCCCAGTATGGTCGCCACTATGTTAGAGCCTAGATTGACCTCAAGCTAAAGGGAGGCAACCCTAGGATAACCACAAACCAAGCTTAACCTAGTAGCTAGCCCTACCAGGTCGGGAGAGGGATCTCTCCTTGTCAATCTTAGTTGAGATGACTGCAAATATGGATTTTAGGCTAGGTATAGTAGCTCTAGGGTTTTTTTATTGATAGTTTTGGGTTTTTGCTGGATCAAATGGAGTAGGCAACGTTGGGTCCGGGAAATCAAGTCAGGAATGCAGGGTGTTCTATGGGACGAGGTAGGTAGGTGTTTTAGCACTTGAAATTGAGTGATATGGTAGGTTTAAGACTGATGAGGAGCTAAGGAGGGCATGCAAAGATCATGTATCCTCTTCAAACTGTAGAAAACATCAAAAATTAAATGGATTCCCAAGGCAGAGCACTATAACCAATGTATTCTACCTATCTATCTTGATTTCATTTAGTTTAGAAGAATGAATTAGATTTTGGCACACACAACACATAAGAAAAACTAATAACAGAAGGAGAAACTATGCAAAAACACTTTACCACAAGTATCCCACAAAAATAGCTGCAAATCCTGGTTTATTTCCTTACCAAACTGTTGTAAAGATGTACAATGTAGCTCAGAGCATCCAAGAGAGTCCAACCTTTGTTAATGATTGAAAAAGTACATAATATAGACAATCAAACCACCTATGCTAGCCATCAAGGGTCGAATCCAAGAGATAAGGAACTGTTACAACCATTTCCAAACAAGGAGCAAGAATATAGGCAGTGGAACAGCTTGCCTCTATAAGCATGGAAACTGATTCATTGACCCCCAAACCACCTCAAAATGATGAATCTGCCCTCCAAGGTCATTTTATAATTACATTTACATAGTATAGCATCATTTACAATCATAAATTCATCCATGATGAGAGAAAAAGTCAACTTGTAGAAAAACTAGGCGAAAATTGGATTTTTGAGCAAACTGGCTCTATGCGTAGCGCCACTGGCCAGGTGCATAGTGCCACTTCACAGCTACTTTTGGAGGCCTTCCCCCTTAGCCAAACTGAGCCCAAGATAGCTCATTGGAAAGGTATTCTTGTTTAGTTTCTATAACATCTTGAATTTTTTAATTTGGAGGTCATTTTCCCCCTCAAACGTGAAATCTCCCAACGCTGCTTCAGTGTGTCCAAAAAGAGGCAGAGATGTCATTTTTTGGTGGTTTTTTGACCTTTTGGTGACCATGTTTTGCTCCAAAATTGCTACAATTTTCTGGGTTTGATGTTCTCATCGTGCTGAATCCAAATATACAAGCCATTTCTTCAAAAAGCCCTCCAGTGAAAAGCGTAGCGCCACCTAGGGAAAATTTCTATGTTGCAAAATTTCAAAATTTCAAAATGACCAAAATTTGTCAAAACTTGCCCAGATTTGGCACAAGGCACTACCATTAATTGCTTTTATGGGCTAGTGAGGCTTCAACCAAGATTTTTAACTTGTCTTGCTCCTTTTTTCTCCTTAAGGCCTTCCTCAACCTAGCCTTAAGCTTCCTCATCCTTATGTTGCATATTTTGTTCCGGGTCATGTAGTGGTAGGCTATGTGGTGAAGCATCTTCTTGTCTCTGTTGGCCTTCTCAATCAGCCCCTCAAGGTGTATGTTGACCCTCTCAAGCCAAGTTTGTCGGCCATTCTCGATCTCTTGTTCAATGGAAGTCAACTTAACCTTGGCCTTCTTAGCCTTTTGCTTGTTCTCCTTGATCATTTGCAGCTCCATGAGGACTTGCTTGTCGGTCAATTGTTTGTTTTCTTGCTCTAGATATTTGATGACCCACTTAACCCTCTCTAAGTTGTCATACAAAGCTTGTGTCTCAGCCTCTTGCTCTTTAATGGTCATGTCTTTGACACTTTTTGGATCTTGATCTTCTAAATCAATGACATTAACTCCTTGTGTCTCCTCATGATCAACAAGGTCAAAATATCTCTCTTGCCCATCACTAAGATCCTTCTCATGCATCTTTTTCTTGCCTTGACCTTTGCCCTTGTGTTGCTGCCCAACTTGTACCTGTTTAGCTGAAGAAGAAGGCAAAGCCCTTTCCACTCCTTGTGGAGATAGAATTTGCCTGTGGCCTGAAGATGAAGGCGAGACCCCTTCCACACCTTGTGGAGATAATACTCGCCTAGCAGCTGCAAAAAGTTTCCTAGTGCCCCTCTCATATGTCACAAACACTGGCACTCCGATAGTTTCAGTGTCTTGGACATTTTCATGTCCTGGAGGTCCACCTTCTTGATGAGGCACTGATGAAAAGACTTAAGGGCCTTTGAGCATTTCATGAGAAATGAAAGTCTCCCATGGCATGTTAAGAAGGTTCACCTGATGTAAAACAATGATCTTAATCAAAGAGTAGTGGTAAATGCTAGTTAATTGTTGGGGGTATGATTTCTTCTTTAAAATGAGTGCCATATTCTCAATGTTTCTGAACATGAAGTAGGGGATATTCATCATTCTCATCCTAGTGAAATGCATCATCAGTCTAATGTGGTAGGCATACAATCGGGAGAACCTACCTTCACAAGTAAAGTACTTGATGATGATCTTCATCAATGGAGCAAACCTGTCCTCCAAGAATTTAAAGGGGAATACTCTCTTGAGTTTGTCATGGTATCTAGCCTTGATGTAAGGCTCATAGTACTCCCTGTCAATGTCCTGACCTTTATTCCACTTTTCGCCCACACTTGGAATACCTGTAGCCTCTAAAATAACAGTTGGTGACAAAGTGAATGTAACTCCAACAAGGTTTACTTAATTGTTGTCCAAATGTGTCACAAACAACCTTGCTAATTCATGATGAAATTTAACCCTTTCCACCATTTCACAAAAATCAAAACATGACTAGTGTTTAAAACAAGAAATGGAAAATGGACAGGCTTGAAGCTCCCTCAAACTGGTAGGATCCTCTCTTATATGTTTTCCTCCTTTATGAGGCTTCCTACCCTGTGTGTCTCTCTCCCTAGAACTGTCACTAAGGGTTTCTTCTTCCAGTTCATACTCACTATCCCTCTCCATTGTTTTATAGTTGTTTCTCTTGTGGTGAATGAAGAGATAGGGTAAATGAATGTAAGATGAGTATGAAGAGATTTTATAGGTAAATAGGTGAGAGTGAATAAGAGTGTGAATGGGATTTAGTGAGTGGGTAGGGGTTGGGAATAGTGTAGGGTTTGGGAATAGTGTATGAAGTGGGGAACATATATGAGAGAATGATGTTTAGAGAATTTTATATGAGGGAATGGGGTTTAGGGAACAACAAATAGATGAGGTAGGACAACAATGAATGAGTGAGCTTCTAAATTATGAGACAATTTGGTAAAAATTAGGGTTTGATTTTTTGAGAGACAAAATAACCAAAGACTAATTGCAACAACCCTTTTAAGCAAGAATGATGGTGTTACTTACTTGCAAAGAGGCAATTTAGAAGTTTTGAGGTGAATTGATGCGATTTGGAATGATTTGTAGCTTAGCTACCAGGTGTGTAGCACACTCACCCAGGTGCGTAGCGCCATTTCATTTTTACACTGTGGAAATTACACAGGTGCGTAGTGCCAGCTCTATACGTAGCGCCAGTCATATTTCTCCAAAAATACAGTGAATGCACCCCTTTTCTCAATAACACTTCAAAATCACGTTTTTAGCTCATGGACTTAAACTCAAACAATGAAATGAATTAAAAGAGGGATGACCTTTATATAGCTTTTCAACTTTTGATTTTTGAATGTTCAAAACCCACTTTGTAATCTGTATTTGGTTTTCAAATACTATGTTTTTTAGATGCTTCATTTTGGCTTGAATAGGTGAATTGATGCTTGATTTATTTGACTTTTGCAGTGGCATGTACTTGGAAATATCAGCAGGTGACCAGGAGCAGCATGAAACTATTAATTACATATGAGAAATAATAAAATTACATGAAATTTACAAACAATATACCAATTTTCTCCTCAAAATTGGTTTTGAGGTGAAAAATTTATTAAGCTTACAAATTATGAGATTAAAACTTTTCTGATGATTATTGTCATCCTCATGTGTCTGCTGACCATTTTTAGTTACTGTAAATTTGACCATGGTAAAACCGTAATACCTAATGAGACTAAAACCCTAAGACCTAAGACCAAATTGATGAAATGAACTGAAACTAAACATGAATCATGGACTGAAAAGTATGAAAGGAGGTCAACAGATATATTTCATGAGTAACAAAATTGAAATGAACCCTACAATCAGTTGATCCATGACCTAATGGACTCATAAGAATAGGACACCTAGTATGAAATGCAAAAGAGTAAATTTTGATCACTGATGGCAGTGTGAAGACACTGACACTAACATGATCATAAAAAGAATGAATAAAGCTCTAATGGTAATGTCGTTATCTATGTTACATATGAAAATAAAGGTTGTTAGTTGTTATCAATGGAGATGTTGTCTTTGATGAAACGAAAAGTAAAACTGGTAAAGAGATTGATAATCTCCTTAGGCGCTTGGAGAAAAAGGTAACTTGGGATACAATGATTAATCAAAGAAAATCAAATTGGATAGAAAAGACTTATCCCAGCACAAATGTTCAAGAGTTAAATAAGTCCTCTTCGTATGGTGATTCTTCTTCAACACAAGATATATCAAATGAAAAAAAATCATTATAGGCACAACACAATAGATCAAAATGGTTCCCACAATTGCTCCAATATGCTCAACCAAATAAAAAAAATAAAAGAAGAACTAAAACTTCATGCATCTCAATCTAATTTTACCTTAATCACTCATGTTTCCATTTAACCCACTACAATTACATGAGCAATGAAATATAAAGAATGAAAGCAATCTATGGTGGATAAATATGTTTCATTTATTACAAATGGAACTTGGCAACTTGTTCATTGTCCAATAGATGTTAAACACATTGGTTGTAAATGGGTTTACAAAATTAAGTATAAAACAAATGGTGACTCATGTCAAAGGGTTTTTCTTAGTAAGAGAAATATTTGCACCAATAACAAAAGTTAAATATAATTAGAATGGTAATTAATTTGGTTGCACAGCATAATTGGTCATAATTGGACAGTTCACCAAGTAGATGTTAAAAATGTCTTTCTTAGTGGTGACTTGAAAGAAGAATTTTATATGACTTAACCCCTCAGTTTTGAAGTTGAAGGAAAAGTGAGAGGTTACAAATTAATCAAAAATCTATATGGCCTGAAATGGACACAGAGCATGGTATGCAAGAAAGAATGAATGCCTTAGATGTTTTTGTTTTCATTGCAATGAGTTTGATGATACTTTGTATTTCAAAATGCAAATTCAAAAATTTGTAGTCATTGTTCTTTATGTTGATGAGTTTATCATTACATGAACCATCAATTTGACATCAAGTGTGTGAAACAAGAACTACAAAAAGGGCTCAAAATGACTGACTTGGGGCCACTTCAATACTACCTTTGAGTGAAAGTTTCTCAACCATCTCATCAAAACAATTATGCAACAAAATTATTGAAGAAGTTTGACATGGAGGATTGTAAACCCCCTCTTACATCTATGGAGAAAAACTTCAACCTTCCGAAATTTCAAGGGGGGGAGGGGGGGAGAGGAGACTGTTTAACAATACTAACTATAGACAATTGATTAGAAGTCTCATTTATTTAACAAATAATCATCCATATTTTCCATATATATTTAGCATTCTTTATATCCGTATAAGAACCTAGAAAAAGTTATTGGAATGCAATAAAAATAATATTTATTTACATTCAAAGTATATGAGATTTTGGATTTCTTTATAAGAAGAATAACAATTTTACACTTATTGAATATTGAAATACAAATTATTCATATTAATTTATAAATTTAAATACAACACTAATATCATGGAGTTGTGAAAAATAAGTGGCATGAAAACCATTTAGTAGAGATAGAATAAATTTCAACCTAAAAATACTTTTTTAATTGAAAACTAGTCGTTGACAACATTTCTTAAAAGAGAGGAACCAAGAATCATGATTTTTTCGAAGAATGGTTTGTTTAATAGTTATGAGTTTCAAGCTAGCTGGTACTTTATATTATTATATTTATTTTTAATTATAAATTAATTGATATAATTATTATTTTATTTATTTAATGAGAAAATATATGTGTATGTGTGGGTGGGTTTAAAAAATGGAAAGGAAAGGTACATATAAAGTATCTATATATTTTTCTTGAGAGTAATTAAATTAGTGATATAATTGAATTAAAAATCATGGATTTAACATTTTGGCATTTTTAATTAACAATGCACTTTTGCCTAGGAGTTGCATATATACCTCAACACACCATAATTGACAAAACTTACTCGAAGAACTAACCTCATTATCAAAAACACATTTGTAATAGTGTTTCCAAAGAGTATATAAAGCAAAAAATCTCAAGAAATGCTAAATACTTGACAAGGAGTCCCTAATCATTGATATAGAATCTCCCTACAAAATTCTCCACCAGTGTAAATAGCCCTAGTGAATGTGAACAATTGAGATTGAACTTAAGCACAACAAGATCTTGCGAAGGAACATTCTCATAAAATATGCTTTATTGTTTCTAATTCTGAACAAAAATGGCACAGTGCATCAGTAAAGCCGCTTTTGGCCAATCAAGCTTTGGAGGGGATACCTTGGCATCGCTAACCAAGCAAAGGCCCAGATTTTATAGGAGACTTTAATTGATCAGAGACCATGCAATCAACGAATCCAACAACTTTCTTCATCCATAAAAACCTATATAGAATTGAGAATTGGTCCTAATTCATGATACCAATGCAAAGTAGAGTAGAAGTTATGATAATCATATTGAGTTGAATAAAAAAATTTAACAAAAAAAATGTTTTTAAATTTCTAGAATTTCAATTCTTAGTATTAGAAAAACTAATGTTCAGTAACTCTTTAGGCTATAAGATAATTTTATTAAACATTTCTATTATAAAATCTCTCAACAAATAAAATTTCAATTTCAATTCCTTAACAATTGAGGCATTTAATAAAATTAGAATATAAAAAGTTTCAATTTCAATTCCAATTCCTTAAAAAAGACATTCATTAAAATTAGAATAAATTTCAATATCTTCAATAATGATGCATTGAATAAAAATTTTGGTAGCATAAATAACTTGTTAAACATTCCAATTTAATAAGCTTTTTAAAACATAAAATATTTTATTTCATTCTAATTAAGTATATAGATATGTTTATTTTTAAATGATGATAGTGATTGATATTTACTAAAATTCATATGGTTTATCCGATTTTAAAAAATGAGATATTATTAAAAAAAATCACACTTTATTTCTATATTTAAAAAGTATTAAAAAAAGTGTCCCAAAATCATCGCAAACATTCATTTAAAAAATATAAAATATAAAAAATAGATAATGTGACAAATATTTTAAAAATTAACTTACATACCAATATAGAATAGAAAATTAATATCAAACAAATAATTTAAAAACCAAAAACTTTCATATTTATATATTGTTTTTTAATTTGTTTTTTCTTGAATATCTCTTAAATATTCTATTATATTCCATCATATGATAATAACTTTTTAAAAATGAGATATTATTAAAAAAATACACTTTATTTTTATATTTAAAAAGTATTAAGAAAAGTGTCGCAAAATCATTACAAACAATCATTTAAAAAATAAAAATTAACTTACATACCAATATAAAATAGAAAATTAATACCAAACAAATAATTTAAAAACCAAAAACTTTCATATTTATATATTGTTTTTTAATTTGTTTTTTCTTGAATATCTCTTAAATATTCTATTATATTCCATCCTATGCTAATAACTTCCGTGACAATTAAATCTTAATGGACACCTTTATGAAGTATATGACCTAAGTAAAGATATTAGCTAAAAGTAGTAAAAAATAATAGCTAAAAGTACTAAAAAATAATGGTAATCTTTAGTCTTATTAAAATACGAAAAGAAAAAAACAGCAATATGTTCACCATCAATAAAGGTGACCTTGAATACGTCTCCTTATCAAAGGTATGTTTCCATTTATTTTTTTATTTTTTTGCGTAGTTATAGTGGAGTGTGTTTTTAGCTTTTAATTGATGTTGATGATAATGGTTAACGTCCATTGAGATCAAATTGGTTTATTAGACCTATAATTTTCTTTCTTAGTTTCTAATTGTTTGGCTCCTCGTCTTTCTTGGCGAGATTGATGCTGTAACTTTCTTTTTTTTTCTCTACGGTCTTCCGACTTTCTAATTATTACAACTATTTTCTACTGCATAGTTTGACTTCGTAAAAAAAATTGTGGAATTTAAAATAAATGTTATATATAAAAATATAAGCTTATTTCTAGTGTATGTTGAAGTTACACTTAGGTATTAGTATAAGTAGTGATCTAAATATTAGAGATTGTGAGATTTAGTCCATTATAACAATAAAAAAACAAGATTTTGACTTTATTTAATTTGAAAGTTTTATATATGCTTGTTTAATTCAACACTACTTTATTTTGTTATTAATTTCTTCGCAATTTATATTGTTTTCGTAATTTATGCTGCCATGGTTGGCATGATAGGAGGAAGCGAGGCTCCCTCCTACAACAAAGTTATTGTAAGGGACTATTACCCTGATCAATTAGTTAATCTTTATCGTAATGAGGTTGCAAAAAATCTATGCTATGATTAACAGCAAGTATCCTCAAGGCAAGGTTGAACCAACCGAAGAGTTCTAGGAAGTTGCCTTCCAGAAGTAGCCATAGATTAAAAGTTTGAGGTGCACTTCAATTGAATTGGGGAGTACATTCAATATATTAGATCATGCTTCAATCAACAAATTCTTGGTCCTTTGGCCCTCAGAAAAATTCCTCACCTATTGGATTCAACACAAGTGGAAGCAAATGGACAAATCAAATTGGAGTTGGGGGTAAAGGCTTTTTCACCATTATTTTTGCCTTTATGGAATATCACATTAGAGTTTTCCAAAATGGCCCATATTTCTTCAACTCTATAGGATTATATCTTAGGTTTTGGAAAAAGAGGTTTGCTCTCGATAAAGATAATTTTATGGCAGCTCGGGTTTGGATCTCCATGTGCTCCTTGCTCAAATAATTCTGGCATGAAGAAATATCAGCAAGCATTGGAAATGCTCTAGGTCATTTTGTCAAAGTCTCGGAAGCCAATAAAACAGAAAGATACATATCTTATGCTTGCATGTGCATATATATATATGAATATCTCAGATACTCTTCCCAAGGCGATTGATATCCACGATCAAGATGGTCTCTAAAGAAAACCTTAGACTATGAACACATTTTTTTCCACTATCATAGATGTCACAAATACATGAATGTCTACATAATTACCCCATGCTAGTTCCTAAGACCACTCCAGATCAAGGCCAAGATATAGATCAATATGGCTCCTCTAGACCAATTAATTGGTATTGTGTACCTAAGCCTCCAATGTCCCCTACTACCAGCAACAACTTTGAACTTCTTTCAAATCTCGATTCCTTAGCCCTTCCTCCAAACCCCTTCCCCCCAAAGATAGGCATGCCTAATGCTAGCAACCCCAAAGAATCCTTTGAGGTTCCTCTTGTTACCTCCTCACAAGCCCCAAATTTGGATCCTCAAGAACCCTCAAAGAAAGATTATAAGTTGCCATACAAAAATGAAGGCACCAAAGACATGGATTTAAATGCTCTCGACCTCCCAAGTATTGTTAACGCGTGGAAAGTTAAAGACCCAAACTCACTCTTAAAGCATTAAATTAAAATACTAACCAGATTCATTCACAAATAAAGGTTTATCTCAGAGGTTTATCCCTCCACCAACTCATCTCACCCATAAAAATAATATCCTGGAATATTGGAGGCCTGAATTGCAAAGGAAAACAAAGGTTTCTCAATGATAAGTGGCTCATTGAACATCGAACAGTCTTGATGATTCATGAAACTAAAACTTCATGTGAATTTCTATGCAACATGATAGAAAAATGAGGTCGAGGATGCTAATTAGTAGCTCCTAACACCAAAGGTCAATTTGAAGGTCTCACTATCATCTGGAACTCTCTAGAGGCATTCATCCTTAACATTTTTGCTTCTTTCATAATTCTCACTATACAATTTAAATTCATAGGATCATCATAAACTTGTTTTCTTTCAATTGTTTACAGTACTTCACTTCCGAGTGAAGAGTTGCATTTTATTAACTCCAAAAAGCATCTTAATCTTTTTATCTCCCTGGCATCTTAGATCCTAGGAGGGATTTCAATTTTATAAAATATTTAGAAGAAAAAAAGGGTGGTGCCAGAAAGTGACTCAGGGGTATAGACCCCACCCCAAGCCGATTTCATTCTTAGGTGCTTCCAGAAGGGTGGCGTGGCACTCGGCGATAGAGGACACGATTTTACCATCTTTTTGTAAATTTTAACTAAATATTTTTAAGTCTGTCATGGCAGAGGATGAGACTCTCATTTTGTTAGGGTTGTTTTAGACCTTTTTGTTCTATATTATTCCTATGAAATGTCAAAGGAAAATGGGGCCATTACGATGTAGGATAAGGCCAAGAGGGTGGCCAAGCTATGAGGGGCCATAATGTGTGATCTGCTTGAGTTTAATATGAATTTTTTTGTGCATTTTATATTCTACATGGTTTTGAATCCTTCATGTTTATTTTACAAACCTTGTCAATAGTCATGTAATGGTTACTACGTCTTTGTCGAGATCCATGAGGGTTTACAAGGGTTCAAAGTAGTGTTTCAACGCTAATTTCATGTCTTTGGCTGAGATTGGATTTGTTGATTGGTCACAATACACAACCACTAGTGAAGAAATGAGAAAAAGGTGGAAATCTTGGAGACGTTTAGAACCATCGATTGAGAGAATTTGTAGTGTTGGTATTCCATTGCTTGAAGAATAGAGACGGAACCATGCCAAAGGTGGTAGAACCATTGACGAAGTCAAAAAATCTTAAGAAAGGCCAAACTTATCCACAACTGACCCCGAATTATTTTCACGTGAGGTCAACACCAACCCATTGCCGCGCCCCCTCGTGGTTTGAAGATTTCATCCATAGGCCCCGACCCGGACCTCTAGACGGACCTAGAGCAGTTGGTCCTTGAAGCGATAGGGCCTTGAGATAGTGTTGATGGTTTTGAACCCACCAACATTCAAGGGGCTGAAATCCCAATTAGACCTCACACTTTTTGGAATAGGATCCCCATTCAAAATACGGCCTAGTTAACGAAATAGTGGGTTTTAGTGTTATGCCTTGGCTGCGATAACACATAGAATGATGTATTCGTGGCTTTGGTGAAACAAGTGTATATCTTTGTGAAGGTTCAAGTGCAATGCATTAAATGTTCTAACATGACAAAGGGAAAGTGAGTGAGCCCCTTAGAAGCCTGTAATAGTACGCGTCTTGAAAGGAACACAAGATCATAAAAGGAATCACAAGTTAGCCTGCAAAATAGTTCACAAGTTAACCATGATGGAAATATATAATAGCACGCATTCAACAAGATTCATACTAATGTAAATGAAATAGTTCATAATCGTTAGCCTAAATCAAATGACATATATTGCAAACATAACAAGAATAGTCTTACTATATTCACAACATATGCATAAAGTGTCGGCTCTGAGATTTTATTAAAGTGAAACTCCCATGCATGTATATACAATTGACGAACCACTAGTCCCAATAGTGGAACATGAAGCCAACACTTGCTCCTCCAAATAAATATACTCCCTCTATGCTATGGATAAGCCAAGGCTCTCAACAAAACTCCCAAGATTCTGCTCCTAATCCAAAATCCCTTTACATGAATAATGAGGGTACATTTATAACGAAAGGGGTGACTATTCATCTCCCTGTGTGACTCTTTGACTTCCCTCATGATTGTTTGACTTATTTCAACCACGATCTTTGGACTTCATTACAAAATGACTCTTCACACTGCACAATTGACACTTGGAATTTTACTTACAATTAATTACAAAAAATATTACAATATGGCTCATACCCATGTAAGACAAAATTGGGTAGAGTCAAATAGACATCCTAATAAGACAAAACAAGTTAAGCTTGAGTTTGGGAAAACTCCAGCTCAGTCACTTCAACTTGTATTTTTTTTATCACATAGTGGTGCCAAGCCTTGTATTGTTTGATGACTTCCCCAAACTGTGCGATGGGATTAGGTTGGAAGCGTACTCTAGCCTCCATTGCGTTCGGGTAGACTAATTTGGAACTGGTTTGAATTTCCTTCTTCAGTAGGCGAAACATGGCGTTGATCTGGACAGAGCCACCAATGTACTTCGGCATATTATTCTTGTTCACCTCCAGATATTCCTTGGAGGCAATCTTCTTGAGCTGGTCCAAGTATTCTTCACTTGGCTTTGATGAGTGAGCCAACTAAAAGGATATTGTGTGATTTCACCATGAAATACTGCCTATTATATAATCATGCATATTAGACCTGAATGCTGATGATGAATGAGATGAGTTGTTTTTTACTTTGGATGATCATCTGAACTTGTTCTTTCTCCAACTCTGCTTATTGCCTTATTTTCTTACCAATTCAGACATTACCCCTTTGTGTTTCATTGACCATTCATGCACAGAAGTGATGGTTGTGTGGACAACCTTGAGAGCTTTAAAATTATCCTTGCACTTTTTCTACATGGCGTGCAAGCAAACAATTGTTTTATACATGGTGAAAATATCCTCATAAACGTTCCACATGGTTTGTCCCAATGTCGATACTTCACCAAGTATGGTTTCCTTAGTTCTTCCAGACATACTTGAGTGGGAGCTGATTTCCAAATCTCTATTTGGAGGTGCTCAATTTGTTTCCTTGCAGCTTGCAAGTTCTTTTCCATCTTCCTATTATCGACCATGAGATAGTTCGTATTTGACTTCGTAGCACCTGCGAAGGCCTAGTTGGTTGTAGCAATGGCCTCTAGATTTCTCCTGGTATTTGGTTAAATCACCCTTTCTCTAATGAATGCAAGAGATGTAATATCGTCTAGGAAATGGTTCCTTCTCACTTGTACAATATTCTTATGAGTCTCGTCATATGTTATATTATACGTATCCATCAAGAGAAATAATTTCCTCTTCTTCGCTTAGAGCTTTCTCTGTTGTCGAAGGAGGGGGAGATTGAATGGTGACCTGTTGAGTACTCGACATGATATCAATATCTTGGTTTAGTGGCTCTAGTTCCACCTTCGTGTCTTGAATCACAATCAATTCTTTGATTTCTTGAGAAATTTTCTTCTCCTGCAACTATTTTCTCTCCTCTTCTAGTAGTTGGTTTTGTTCCTGTTCTTCAGTCTGTTTCTGTGTTTCTTATTCTTCTTCTTCTTGTTTCTACCTTTCTTCTTCCAATCTGTTCTACTCTTATTCTTCCCCCTGCTTCATCTCATCTTCTTGATTCCGCTGTTTGCTTCTCTTTTTTGTTGTTATGGCCCCTTTCAGGATGATTGGATAAATTTCATATTGCGGCTTTCCTCTTCCACTGGACTATGTGAAACGTTCCTCTTGCCTTTTTCATGCACTGGGTTGCGCCTTTCCACTAGTTCTGCCTCTCGAGCGACTTCTTGTTGAGGAGTAACCTGTGATGTTCCTGCGAAGCTGACTGGTTCATGGGACTTGGAGGCATTGTAAATTCTTGATCTCTTCCTCCTCGGGCCTGTAAAATGTCTTGCTTGGCCATTGGAAATGAATCATCGCACAGTTCTCTTCGTAAACATTCTTAGGATCATACGGATTGAAGTCCAAACAACCAAATGTGAATTTCTCTATCTACTTTCCTTCGGTGTCTGCAACCTTCAAATTCTTGAATTCATAAAATCAAATTTACAAAGGAAGAACGAGCCAAGGTGCCTTCTTCTTCCTGTGCAATACTCCTGGTAACCTTGTGTAAATATTATAAGCAACTTCTTGCATGACTAACTTGTCAGTGGCATACCTCGGTAGAAGATGTGGAGACTTATGACCACCAAACACTCTGAGGAAAGTGCCATCCGGTGAGGCAAACCAATCTGTTAATTCTGACACTACTTCCCATTTTCCCATGGGTCATGCAAGATGGCTCTTACTGAAATATTTGTTGAAAATGAAACAAGATGATGGAGCTTAGTGAAAAGAAGTCACCTTCATTAAGTGGTCCCGCAAGCTATTTTTGGCGCAAAGTCCTTTTTTAGACTATGTCTATTTTTAGACATATGGATCATGGTCTATGAGTTGCAGGATGCTATTTGTGGATGATTGGTCATGTTGGTAAAAATAGATGGACTTCTATTTTTAGACATATGGGCGGAGTCTATTTTTAGACTAACAGTCTAAAAATAGAACAATCGAATATTATTAGCTCTTAATAATATTTGGACTATAAACATTATCTTGTTCTCTTGGAGCACTTCAGTTCGAGCTATGGATGTGGCACATGCAACTGCCAGAAGGAAATACTCTTTTCTTGTGGGTTAACTTGAGCTATTGCATGGAGGACTTCAGTGATTGAGTTCTGTGGAGTTGTATCAGGAGTTGATGGAGTTGTGTTCAGTTTGACTTAGTTGAACTAGTTGTATTTAGTCTAACTAACAAATACACTAGTGTTGAGTGGTGTGAATTAATTATTAATTAATCCACTAATTATTAACTCATAAATCAACTAAGGAATACGTCAGTTAACTCAATGCATGGACAGTTTAGTGGAGACAAGTGTTAGAGATGAGCGAAAGGGCAAGACAACTGTTAGTTGTGACTATAGTTGTGCATGAGATTTGCACAATCAATGGATTGAGTATTGCCAATGAGGATTGCATGGTATATCCAAGGGAAATACGAATTTGGAGATTCATTCTCATTGTATTCTCATGCAGGATTACGCAGTGGAGGCAGGCAAGGAACGGAGTAGATTTGAGCCAGTGATTGATTCAGATCTGAGCTAGTTTGTGTGTAGCAGGTGGAGATAGTATTGAGTACTTGTGAGGAGTATTGTACTATGTATTGTTACATGTTCTCAATCAATATAATATATAGATAGTTGGGGGTTTCAGCTTTATGCTTTCCTCGGGTACATACTATGTTGATATGTGCAATTGATGCTTCAATGTGCGCATGCGATTGTTTCTTTAATACTGCAAATTGATGATCAACGTAGAGGAGGTTATGTATTATGCATGATTCCGCAAATAGTGTATAATCAGGATAATCTCTGTG
>APFE031407958.1:59623-73176 GCA_000404065.3 Pinus taeda
ATCAAGTAGAAACATGCATAACTAATCAAGAGAATTAATCACACATAACACAAGATATATCCAAGGGAAAGCACCAACATAAAACCCCAACCATGTATTATCAATCAAGTGGAAATCCTGTTCACAATGCAAGAAGAATTAGCTCTCAAGCTATTCAGTTCTTAATGAACTATGAAGATATGAAGATATGTCTCATGAACCAACCAAGCCCTGTTTATATAGGCTTTCAGTATGGTCCTTACGTAGTTTGCTTAGGAAATAATACCAAAAGCACATGCTATTAATTCCAACATACCAAAAACAACCAATGGTCCAACTAAGTATTCCTTGAGAACGCTAGTTCCTCAACCATGCAAAAACTACTAACTAGAAATAGTTAAGCATATGATAGTACACTGTCCTACATCTGATCTCAACTGGGTCTCTGACAGAACTGACATGCAACAATTATCCATGAGTGAATCCTCAGTTATCTAAAATAATAGTTGTCACATGCATGCAAGCATTAACAAACTATATTTTATCATTTTAACAATTTATTAAAATAATCTAACTGGATTTGACTAGTTAGAACTAAGTCAACTGATTCTCTCATTATAGAACTCATGCTTATTCCCTTAATCAATGGAGGAAACTCATGTGCATGCTCACAAAGACTTCAAATTCGAATTTTCTTAATTAATTAACTCAACTGAATTAATCAATTAATATTTCAAACTGCTATTAAGACCAAAATTAATTTTATTTCCTATAGATAGACTAGGGACTGCTATGAATAGGAAGGGACCTAGAACTGCTATTTTTAGAACTTTCTATTTTTAGCAGTTTCAGCTCTCACCGAATGTGGCCAATGACCTCACTGGCCAAACTGCTATTTTTATACATGCTATTTTTCGCAGGATTATTTTTAGCACATTCTAAATTTAGCGTTTCTTGTTGCACACTTTTCAACAGCTCGACAGTGATGTGATCGAGCATTGTTTGTCGATTAATGCTTGGCATCTCAAACTTTGTTGCATGCATGCAAATTCACCCAAATCCTTTCTCTTTTCCAGATCTTGGGACAATAGTGATCATATGAGTATCCTTCAAATATGGGAAGTTCATAGAAACCACGACCAATGCTACCTCATGAAGAGCCAACTTCTGCCACAAGTCCATACTACTTTTCCATACGTCTAGTAGTCCAAACTCCTCTAATTGTGTTGCTTCTAGTAAATCATCTGTAGTGATCTCAATTATTCCATCACACATCATATTGAGAGTTGCAATGTCAAGTAAGCTAGCTAGCTAAGCTCAACCCATTCCTTCTATTATCCTGGCCACAGACTTGTAATCAACATCATCTTCCATACGTTTGTTTCATGCATGGACCTTCAGAATCTCAATTCGACAACCTAGCCCATGCTTAGGAATACAATTTTTCCTATCAAACCATCCAGGTCGCACTAAAGTTGAATCTAGAATATCTGCCCTGTTGGTGGCAACAATGGTTATCAATTCTCCTTTCCCTTCAAATCCATCCAAGCATGTAGGGAGATGATTGAGAGTGGCATATTAGAAATCACCTCCCCTAAATTCATTTTATCATTTACACTAGGTTCATCCAGTTTTAAAGGCTTAAAATTTAAATCCTTTTCATGATCTTGAACATTATCACATGACCAATGAATTTCCAAATGATCACTATCTTCAGATGGATCCCTTTGATGAGAATGTTTCTTTAAAGAAGACACCCCCTCAACCAGTAAAGACCCATGCAATTGAGAAAGTGTTTTTGTTTCGCATTTCAACTGCTTTTGTTTATAGCCAGATTCATCACTAGACGGATCAGATATGCATTCTTAAACTGAGAGATAATAGAGAGCACTGCTACAAAATGTCTCTATAACATCGAAGTAGTGTCAAGCATCTCTTTCACAACGTTTAACAATTTTTACATGCTCCTTGGTTTCTTTTAATAGTGTCTTCGTACTCTGTCAATGTGATCCTATGCTAGAGAATTTCTTTTAAGATCTTTGACCTTTTAGTTGGGCTAGATTGTGCTACAAAAGTTCCTATGCATTTAAAATTCAACAACTGACCTTTAATGGCTATCTTAGGCTTTCCAACTTCTTCCTTCAATAGGTAAGCTAAATTTCCCAAGCAATTGACTTCCTCATACCTCTTGGAATATGTGTCCCTCACTTAACCCATTTAATTTTTAAATTCAATTACATGAGGAAATTATATGGCCAAATTAAGCCATTCACATGTTGGGCTGTTATAGACCCCTCCCCCTTGGGGGAGCACTGTCCTCAGTGTTCTTTGTCCATATACATAGAGAAAACATGCTAATTATGAAAACATTAATATATTGTCTTTGAAGATTTATATTTACAACTCTTTACACCATTTACATATATTTACATGTCACACATTTATAGTTGCTTTCTCAACAACTAAACAATTACAAAACACATTTTTTAATTAGAGTAGCCACTTTCTATGGCTCTTATGCAATTTCGTGGTGCCTTTGTTGCACCAAATCCAACTTGGATTCTTTCCTTGATTTTCGAGGGTAGCATTTCTCCAATGTCTAACACTACTTTTCCTTGCACTTCTATTACATCAACAAATAGTTCCTGACTGATTGCTTCCCAATACAACCCCAGTGTGCTTTTGATTCCAATCGGCTATGCTCATGACCAAGAAACCAAATTTATTTTCCAACCTTCCCTTCTTCACTTCTCAGTTCCTCGACCAATCAGGTTACCCCTCCATGCAATCACTCACCTTCCAAGTTCAGGCATCCCCTTCTCTACTTCTCAGTCCCTTGGGTGATCCATACCTTGGCAAGGCTTCCTCACAGTAAAAGGGTCCACAACCAAGGCAATCCCACCTTATCACAATTATATGGGTCATGGAATGCTTCATGGTAATCAATTTACATCATTGGTGTTAGTGTATCACAATGGCCTCATCCTTGAAATATTTACTCGATGTGCCACTGCACACTTTGATGTCTTTGAGTTGCAACTATTTATCTTTCTATCGAGTCCATCCACCCAATTGGGCGATTTCATACTTTCCTACATCATAGCACGTACGTCTCCATGAGTTCCATCACTAAGGAAATGCAATAAATTTAAATCATACCTCACTAAAAACTTATTCATGAGGTGGATTCAAATTCTCCTTTAATTCCTATCATAACAAGACCAGGTTAGCTCATAACCCAAACCATCATAAATCGAAATATTAAATTTAGATTCATAAAGAAGAAATTTCAAAATACATGAAATATTGATACTTATCTTGATTTTCTCCTTGATACTTCCCTTACACACACTGAGACGTTATCCCATTTTGAAATCGCCTAGTGCCTTCTCTTCACTTTGACCACATACACACATTGGATTCGTCCAGTGCCTTCTCTTCTCTCCTCTTCTCTTTTACATCAACTCCAAGGTGTGTGTGTGTATATGTGTATGTATATATATATATATTAATATATATATATATTATATATATATAATATATATATATATATATATATATATATATATATATATATATATATATATATATATAAGCCCTTTCGCTACCTTGCGAATACAAGCACTACAACTCAGGCAGTATCCTATCGATAGGAGGTGTACTCGTTACCATTCATAGGTTCCTTTCCACGTAAATAGGCACAAAAATTCCCATATTTGCTTGACCCAAACACAAGCCCACACCGATCCACACATAAACACTTTACACATACACAACACATAGGCCCAAACAATCCCATACCTGCATGGTGTGAAAAATTTGAATATACACAACACATAGGTCCAGACAGTCCCATACTTGCTTGTCCTAAACACATTGCAAAAAACACACTTATACACATGGTACAACACAACACACATAATTAAGTTTTTGTTGAAAATAACAACAAGAAATGTTTAAAATAGCATCAAGAAAAAAATCCTAATTTAATTTTTCCTTGAATTAAATTGGGAATAAAATTGTAACTCCACATCTCATGACAACTTGTAGTATTTAACTAAGCTAATTTGACTTAGTTAGCTCAGTTAATTTGAGTTGAGGGTCTCACTAGATTCATGTAGAGTGTCTCCTACAATTAGGAGCACTAGTTGAGTTTATTTTGTGATGTAATTATTTAATTTAGTCTAACTAAGTTAAAGTTCCAACTGATGGAGGAATTAGTGGGAGGTCGAGTAGTGGGGTTTAACCTGCAGTAGTGGAGTGTAACCTATAGAAGTGGGGTGTAACCTAAAGTAGTGGGGTGTTTCTTATTGAACAATGGGGTGTTGCCTGAAGTGTAGTGTGGTGTTGCCTACAATGATCAACCAGTAAACTAAAGATTCACTCATAACTAACTCCTGCATGTCAGATCAGAGAAAGACTTAGCTGAGATTGGAGTTAAGGGACAATGTATTATTAGTTGTAAAATCATCTAAATTCAACAAATGGTGCATGTAGTTAGAAGAAGGCCTAAAATAAATCATTCCTTAATTAGAAAACTCACTAATTTTAACCATTCAAATTGCCTTTAAAAGGAGGAATGAAGGCACAATTTTAATCATTGTTTTGGTGAGCACGATTTGGTGAGACCAAGCAATAGGAAGCACAAGTTTGTGCGTGGAGCTTGTGAAAGAAAGGTGTGCCAAGAGAAGCTTGTGGATAGGTTGGTGGTGAGATAGATAGAGATAGTGCAAAGGTTGGTGGTGAGATAGATAGAGATAGTGGAAAGGTTGCTCGATATTGGGCAAAGCATTGTAATCTTCTCATATTTTCTGATTGATGAAATATATAGATAGCAGGGTTTTTTAGCTGTGGTTTTCCCCATAGAATAATTGTGTTGTGTGTGATTCAATTCTTTCTCTTATATGCTTCATGATTTCATCGATTGTTTATTGTTTATACTAATGTGTAGAGTAGATTCAAGTCAATTATTTTAGCAAATTACAATCTGCAGTTTGAATCTATAAGGACTTTATACATGGTATTAGAGCTAGACTTTTAGAAAGTTCTACATGGTATCAGAGCTAGATTTGTATAAATTTATACATGGTATCAGAGCTAGATGTGTACAAATTTCTACATTGTATCAGAGCTGAAATCATGATAGAAGAAAAGTATTCGAAGTTTTCCTTACAGACACAAGAAGTGATAATTTCCTAGTTGCAATATGCAGGTACAATTCCATCCAGAAGATTCCCAGTACAAAGATATTTAGTCCAGTTTCTAGTGCAGGAGGACAATGCAAGTTTCCAGGAGGGAGCAGATGGATTTCCCATAGGGAGATTGAGACTTAGAGAGAGTCTAGTTTTAGAGGGAGAAACCCTATGGAAGCTAGTACTTCACGACATGGGGAGATCAGATTCATTATTGCATTAGTTCCAACGACGGTGCAGAAGCAACAATAGAGAAATAACAACAACAATATGAGTAGATCATAGTTCGCTTTGCATTCAATTATACTTCTTGGTGTGAGGTGGGGCGATGTGAAGCAATAGTATCAAGAGTTATAGAAACTGGGCAGGATCCATTGAGGTGTGTTTATCTCATGGATCATTACCTTGCTACGAGGGCCCACAATATTCAGTAGAAGGAGGATTAGTGTCAGTCAAATACTGAGAAGGGCAGAGTAGTGTTAACAACAAAGTAGAAGGCTCAGTAGCAGGGTCAACAACAACACAATTTTCCCAGTATATAGTTGCAAACATAATTGATTCAGTTTATTTTGTTTGGATTCTTTTTAGTTGTAGATGTTGCAGTAACAACAAAAAAAAAGTGACAAGTGTTGCATGCAGAACATTCCAAAGGTACCGTATGAGGATAGAGTTGAATTCCTTTCTTGTTGGGAAGGAGTGTTGAAAATAGAAACAAGAAATGTTAAAAATAACATTAAGAAAAAATCCTAATTTAATTTTTTCTTGAATTAAATTGGGAATAAAATTGTAACTCCACATCTCATGATAAGTTGTAATAGTTAACTAAGTTAATTTCACTTAGTTATATCAGTTAATTCGAGTTGAGGGTCTAACTAGAGTCATGTAGAGTGTCTCCTACAATTAGGAGCACTAGTTGAGTTTATTTTGAGTTGTAATTATTTAATTCAATATAACTGAGTTAAATTTAGTTACACTAGTTCCAATTGATGGATGAATTAATGGGAGGTCCAATAGTGGGGTGTAACCTGCAGTAATGGGGTGCTTCATGTTGAACAATGGGGTGCAGCCTAAAGTGATCAACTAGTAAACTGAAGATTCACTCATAATTAACTCATGCATGTCAGATCAGAGAAAGACCTAGTTGAGATTGAAGTTCAGGGACAATGTGCTATCAGTTGTAAAATCATCTAAATTAAACATATAGTGCATAAAATTAGAATAAGGCCTAAAATAAATGATTCCTTAATTAGAAAAATCACTAATTTTAACCATTCAAAATGCCTTTAAAAGGAGGAATGAAGGCACAAGTTTAATCATTGTTTTGGTGAGCATGAGTTGGTGAGACCAAGCAATAAGAAGCACAAGTTTGTGCGTGGAGCTTGTGAGAGAAAGGTGTGCCAAGAGAACCTTGTGCATAGGTTGGTAGTGAGATAGATAGAGATAGTGCAGAGGGTGCTCTGGCTTGAGCAAAGCATTGTAATATTCTCATATTTTTTTATTAATGCAATATACAAATACAGGGGTTTTTAGCTGTGGCTTTCCCTAGAAAATCATTGTGTTATGTGTGACTGAATTCTTTCTCTTATATGCTTTGTGATTTCATCGATCATTTATTGTTTCCGCTCATGAGTAGAGTAGATTCAAGTCAATTGTTTTATCATATTACAATTTGCATTTTGAATCTACAAGGAATTTCTACATGGTATCAGAGCTAGATTTGTAGAAAGTTCTACAATTTTACCCTATTCCCATGAACAACAAATGCACATGTACAATATAAACACATGCATACATAACATGCCAAGTTACACAATACCACAATAATTCCAAAGACCATCTTTCTTTCATAACATATCACTATGTTGCCATTAATATAGAGACCACCTTGTCTCCATGCAGGTGAACTAGGCCATTATGCATCATTTGTTTTTACCATGTTCTCAACCTTGACATGGGCATAATGTAAGAGTTGTGTTCACATAATTATAATTTAGCAGAATTTCCTTTTTGCCCAATAAATTCTTCATCCCAATGGCAATCTTTTCGTGCCATCCATGTTCGCATTAAATAAATTTAAATAGTACCTCTTCCAAAACAAGAGGCATTGACAAAACCTTGTCAGACAAAATGGCAATCTCACAAGTGTAAACACATAGCTCAACCAACATGATCATGTATGCAATATATACCACCATCCATCAACATAATCATGGATGCATCATACAATATTCGTCAACATAATCTGTGTGCAAGGTATAAGTACTCATCAACATAATAACATATGAAATATATATAAGTACATGTCTAAGTATAGTTAAGGGTTAAGAGAATTCCCTTCTTGCAATTTTCCTGCCTGCACATATCTTTGTATTTTATTCTTATGGAATCAACCAACTTATTAGGTTGTTACATTAATTAATCATGGTCACAACAACCATAGCTTGTGCCACATAAATATAGGGTTTATATGACTCCCTAATTGAGGCCACACATGCTTTATACTACCTTTTCACACTGCCAGTCTCACTTTTACTTGTTTTCTACTCATGTCCATTTCCCAATAGCGTTCCATTTTTCCTGGAACTTTACTTGGCATGTTCTTCTTCATGCCTATCAAATGTTTCCCTCTCTTTTTTCTTTTTCTTTAGGATTCTGTGGACTTCCTTCCACTCCAATCTCCTTATTCCATGATCCCCAAGCATGCAATTTGAATTCCCAAAATCAAAGGCCAATGCAAGAGGAAGGATAAGAGCAATAATTGAAAAAGGACATGAAATTCAAAACAACAACAAATCAACATCATACATAAGACCAAAACAACATGATAACAAAATAAAAAACTAACATGGCCATGCACAAGGCTAAAATAAAATGATATCTTTCCATGAAGGAAAAACATTAAAGGCACAACACAAAATAAAATAAAATAAATAAGCTTAAAATAAACAGTACCCAAAAATCAACTCAATCTCCATGAGTCCATCATTCATGTCACTTTTAGCCATCATACACTCAACTATTAGCACATGTGCACACACACACACACACACACACACACACACATATCTTACCCCATTGTTCCCGGCATGCTACCCTGCAACTATACACATATCTCAATTTACATATTAGCCACATGTCTCAAAGTTCATTGACATAAATAAGCATATTTTATTTCCAACATAAGTTTTTTTTCTAGAAAACCAGAATTGCTACATGTACATGCATATATCAGCTTGTTGATAACTATGCTTTCTTTGTGAATCTAAACTAAGATTAAATGCTTTTACTGTGCCAAAATGAGAACTATTAGTTTCATTCGTCCTCTTGTACTGAGACCAACAACGATTTGAATTCAACCTTTTCACCAAGGATGGTAATCAACGATATGCAGCCTTTAAAGACACTAATGAGGAATTAATCATCACATCAACATCATAACATGCACCATCCTGTCTTATAAGAATTAAGACTCATCCCTAACTATTATCATCTTCATTCTTTAAACAAAAAGGAATTAACCACAAGAACAAGTGCTTACAAGGAAAAACATAGAAACCAACAAATGAAAACAATTCTCCTAATGCTAGCCAACCATCTCATGCATTGCCAAGGAATTTATCACGATAACATGCCAAACATCATTGTAGTTAATATGAAATTTAAATCAACACCATGAGAAGGACACCATCCTACTCACATCAAGGCCTTTGAGATCCATCCCAAAACCAAGGATCCATGCATTATTACCATGCAAGTAGTAAACCAAATTTATATTGACTTTTAACACCTAAACATTGGCTTAGCTAATTTACTGAAGATCATTATGAAATCCATTTTCGGGAACTCTTCTATCACTTACCCATGGTAGATCCCATCTAGTCCAAGTGTTGAACCTGGATGCATTGGTAGCTCCTATAACAATGCCAACCCACTTGCTTGCCAATGGGGTGCTACCTGCTTACCTAATTCCTCAAGTAATGTTTGAGGAATGGGATACTAGTTTGTTTCCCTTTGTTATTTTAATTGTCAATTCTCATGCTAGGGTTTGGATGCTTCGTCTAAGCTTCCAAATTCATCCTCATAGCCCCATAACTAGAGCCTCTTAACTCTACATATATTTAAATATCTATATTTACACACACACACACACATGTATATACATATGGGCACCCTTATATACATATACGTGCCTCTGCATTCGTACATATTATTTTACATGGATCACACCTTCCCTTTTAACATTTACACGCACGCACACACACAGACATATATATCTATATATATCGTGCTCCCACACCCAAAAAATTCCACTGCAATCAACTAAATCAGACAACTACAAGTTGCCCACGTTGTCTCGACGCTTTCATGCTAGCTCTCCTTATGCCTCTAGGATGACCCTCTGGGACATGTAATCTTGATAATTCCTATGTGTACTCCTTTGTTACCCGTATGGATCTCTTTACTGGGCTTGCATGTATAATGGGGTTGCTCGACCTCATTCCCCATTGGTCCACCACTCCAACTCTCAACTACCACCATAATTCGTGCCACATCACTCCAATTCCTTTGTCTCAACATCTTCCTTTGCTACATCTCTTTACTCTTTCGGGGTCATAGAATCGAGTTGACCTGTTAGGCAGGACTATCTCTCCACCAATCCATAAAACTTCCAGTGCACACTCTGCCAACTTGACTTGGCTTATGCCATCCCGCATACTTTCTCTCGATGCATAAATTCCTACCATTGTTTGTGCCTTTGGTGAGACCTTCGGGTCTACGTGGAATAGTGGGTCTCACCTCCACTTGTCATTACTTTCAATTGGCCCAAAGTGGTTCCCAACACCACGTCATCCCTATGCCTATGCCCAAGTGTCTATTTTCATGCTCACTTTCATTAAACAACTAGGGTGGGTCCCTACGAGACACATCACCCCAGTATTCGCCTCCCGGTGATCTCTGTCGTCACACATCTTACACCTCCGGGGTGGGGACCACTGGGACACATCATCCTGACCCCAACTCCCTAATTCTTTTCCTTTGTGTGTTTCTTTAGCTTCCAAGAACCATTCCCCAGGACACGTGGGTCAGTGGACCACATCTTCACATGACCCTCACTCCCAATTGGTACACGCACTAGCACTACCACATAATCCCACATTTCTCACCTCGCTCCCTTTTTCCTACACTCTTGCGAATGTTCCAGGGTGAGCCTATCAGACATAATTGTTAAGTGGGTCATCCCTAACTAATATCATAGTTTTTTGGCCACATATGCGCCATTGTGGCTCGAAATTACGCCATCCCATGCTCTACCATGAGTAATTTCGTTTCTAATTCTGAGATTTAACCCCAGGGATGAGCTATTACGTGGGATCCATCTTCGCTAATGGGAATGTGCCTCCACCTCTGGGTTGTAGGCCTAGCTAGCTCGATGCGCAGTCATCCCTTCCAATCACATTTGTGATGTGAATTAAACTCCCAGGATAGAAGATTCAGGCCATGCCAGCTTCCTCATCCAATTGCAATAGGGGAAATCTAGGTGCACCAAGACCAGGCTTCCACGGCTAGGTTCCACCAGATTGAAGGATAATGTTAGTTGGCCACATCATAATTTTAAGTCTCTGCCCTCTTTCTTCGTAACACTACTCGCAATTTATCACTACCATGGCTCAACTAGAGGGAACTTATCAGACCCGAAGAAACCCACTTGATCTTTGTCTTAGTGGTCATCACTAAAGCTCGTGCCCTCTCTTTGCCTATAGTTTTCCGCTGGTATATTCAACCATGGATTGGCCACATGTTTCTATAGACACCAATATCTGCACCAACATTTGATAATGGATATGGTGGGTCACTAAAGCACTTGCTGACACTACCCCTCCTAAGCTTAAAACATAACTACTCATCCTGAGTCCGCAAGAGTTGTAAAATACTAGAAAGGCACTAAGGAGATCAACATTCCTCGATGGTTTGTAGGTCAAAGGGAACCTTAAGGCTTGTAATTCCTTGACCATCAACATTGTGGCACTTTTCAAAGACCTCCAAGACTTCTGAAAATGCATGGTTGAGAAGCCTACAATGTAAGGACACAAGTTATTATAGTTAAAAGAGGAAGTCATCCTCAACATCAACACATGCCTCATAAACTGATTCACAAGCTTGTAACCAATATATATTTATACATCTATATATGTATGCAGAGGCCTTGTTAGCACAAACATCCTAAATGTAACCATTATTCATTAATAAAAGAGGTGCTTATGCCAATCTTTGTCATGTTTTTACTAAGATCCATATAGATATTTTTATTGCCTTCAAGGTTTCATATTATGTGTTATTTATCTAGTCATGCAAAAGCACATTCATGTATTTCATAAGCACACTATTTCAACCTAGAAATGTAACATAATTATGCTTATTAAGACTATATACATAACACATTATACCATTCATAATCATAAGGACAAAATGTAGTCCTAAATTGTTCTCTTCAATACCATGTCAAAATCCGAAATGCAACAAACGTTCAATTCATTTAAAATACCATTTCAATCTTGAAATGCAAACATGTATGGATGGGCATTGCAGATACATAATAGCACTTACTTTGTGATTTCCAAGGAAACTAAGTTTGGGACAAGGACTCTCCACCCAACCATAGACAAGCTCCATCCAAGCTACTTGAAATTGTCACCCTCGACCTAGATTCCAAGGGTCTGAGGTGGTCTTTCTCAAGGGAATAAGCACCATTCTACTAGTTGAAACATGGACTTTGGAGGTTCCTCTTCCTCCACCCACCATCTTCTAAACAATTCACCAATGCACAGGAAATCTCTAGGCCAACTAGTTCCACCTTCCAGTGATCTAATAATGTCCAAACAATGCACAAGGAAAACCTAGATCCTTGTTGCCTCTCCTCTGTTCTTTTTTGTTGCCCTGCTTCTCGTCTGCGCTACCTCCTTCAATACCAATTCTACCTTGCCCTTCGATTTGTGGATACTATTGTTAAGTCGAGCTCCCCCACTCTCGAATCTCTTTTGTCCTTTTTATTTTGTTGCTACTTCGTTCCCCTATCAGTAAACTTGTTACACATTAATTCCTATCCCTTTGTTGTTTGCGTAGTTCCTAAGCTAACAAGGGATTTTTTTCCCTTGTTTTAAAGTTAATATATTTCTAACAACAATCCCCTTCAAACACACCATTCATGTGCATTTAAAACTCAACAACCATACTCCAATGGCTATCCCATGTTGTCCAACTTCTCCCTTCAATGAGTAAGTTGAATTTCCCAAGCAATTGACCTCCCCAGACCTTTGGAATCTGTGTCCCTCACTCATCATTTTTAAATTCAATTACATGATGAAATTATATGGCCAAATCAAGCCATTCACAGGTTGGACTGTTATAATAATGCTCCAATGTGGATCACTACAAGGCATTCTTTCTATAGATGTAACCAAACCTTGTCTCCCACTTGAAACTTGTGTGGCACTTGATGCTAACCATGGTGTTGTTTATAATTAGTATTATCCTTTTGAAAGATATCATGTATTTTCTGGGAAATGTGCTAAATTCATTCAATAAACTTGGTAGCTTTGTTGACTTCAGATTTAACATGTGCATATTCTACTTGGGTAGTGGCAAGGGGTAGTGCAACATTCTCAAGCTTGACAAAAATAAAGAGGTACTGGTCAGAAATGACTGGGGAAAATTGGGAAGAAAACTTGAGGAAACTTTATTGGTAGCAAGTCGCTCTTGAACATGACACTTTCCTTCCGCATCCATGTCGGGGTGGGTTGTTCCGTTCACTGGTCATCACCATTGGTCTATCACACCATCCATCTTTGGGGTTAACGCTACCAATCCATCGTCAGTGGCGCTGATATGTTCAAGAGAAGTCATTCAGAAAATTCACCTGTGTTCTACAATACATTCATTCTTCATTCCTTCATGACCGCCGCCTTGAACCCTGTATCGTCAATTTGTTTTCACCTCCAAAATCATTTGCTTCGTTCCATGTCGTTGATGTGGGATTCCTTAAGGCCCTCCTGCGACGGGTCGCTTCTTGTCGACATCAACTCATTATCCAAGAAGTTGACTTAGGAACAACCCTTTCAGTACTTTGAAGCTTGCATGCCTCAATGGCAAGTTTCTCACTTTCGGTGACAGGTTTACATCAGTGGCCTTCGACCGAGAGATTTTACGTGGTGTTCGACGCCAAGTCCTTTTCACATCACGTGAATTGTACTGTAGTACCTTGAGGGTCATTGTCATTATTGGTGATTCCTCTTGCGCCTGTTAACAGCTTACATCATTGGCTGGTAATCAGGCGATGTCTTTCCATGTTCGACTCCAGAACATTTTTCACATGGATCGACTTGT
>APFE031407958.1:76183-106037 GCA_000404065.3 Pinus taeda
TAAGACTATCATGATACGTTTTTACCTTGAAGTGTCTTCCCATTAGGTAGGGTCGTGATTTCTTAAGTGCATGTAGTATTGCCAACATTTCCTTCTCATAAATAGCTCTGTGTAAATACTTTCCTTTGATTGGATGACTTTCAAAAGCAATGGGTCATTCATCTTGCATTAAAACAACACCAATTCCATTTCTTGAAGCATCACATTCCACAATAAAGGTTTTTGTGAAGTCTAGCGTAGCTAAGACCGGTGCTTGGCACATTGCCTCTTTAAGATGTTTAAAGGTCTTTGTTTCTTCGCCTTTGTTTCTTCTAGAGTCCATGAAAATGCATCTTTCTTCAATAATGTTGTTAGAGGTGTTGCTACTCTCCCATAATTCTTAACAAACTTGCGATAATACCCTATCAACCTGAGAAATCCTTTCAAATGCTTTATGGATGTGGGGATTTTCCATTCCTTAATGGCTTTAATTTTCCTAGGATCTACCTTAACACCTGCATGAGATATAATATGATCCAGATATTCCACCTCTTGTACTCCAAAGAAACATTTGGAGCTTTTTGCATATAATTGTTTCTCCTCCAATAGTTTGAGCACCCTGTCAACATGTTGAACATGATCCTTCCAAGGCTTATTGTAGATTAGTATATCATCAAAAAATACAAGAAGGATTTGAAAATGGAATTCATCAAACCTTGAAATGTAGACACGACCAAAAATTCATAATGACCCTCATGAGTTCTAAATGTTGTTTTTAGAATGTCTTCAGTCTTCATTTTGATTTGATGATATCCTGAATGAAGATCCAACTTGGTGAAGTAAAATGATCCATGCAATTCATCCAATAATTCATCAATAACAGAAATGGGAAATTTATCTTTAATAGTGAGCTTGTTGAGCTCCCTATAATCCGGACACATGCGCCATGATCCATCCTTCTTGTGCACCAATACTACTAGAGCATAGAAATAACTTTGACTAGGTTGAATTATACTAGCCTCTAGCATTTTTGCAACCATACATTCAATTTCACTCTTTTGGGGATAGAGATATCTATACAGCCTAATGTTTGGAGGAACACTTCCTGGAATCAAATGAATAGCATGATCATGATCATGAATAGGTGGGAGGCCTTTGGGAGTCTTAAATACCTTGGAATGGTTGTCCAAGACTTTTTGGAGATCTGGAGAAATAGATGGTTTCGATGTGGGAACCTCTAGCGAACATAATTGTGCAGTTATGCCTCGTTGTTCCTTCTTTAGAAGCTTTGTCATTCCGTCAAAGTTGATTATCTTTATTGGTTTCCCTGTAGTACCCCTTAATTCAACTTCCTTTCCTTCCGCACAAAATTTAATGAAAAGTTCTTGAAAATTAAAAGCTATTGTACCCAAGGATTGTAGCCATTGGACTTCTAGTACAACATCAGTACCACCCATTAAAATGGAAAGCATTGGGCTATTCAATACATATTCTCCCATGGATATCTTGATATTATGGCACTTTCTAGAGAAATTTATGGTTCATCCACTTGCAACCATCACTTGACACTCTGGTGCTGGATATAGGAAGCAATTCAATTCCTTTGCTATCTTACAATGAATAACATTATGGGTACTTCCCGAATCAATCAACGCTATTACCTTTTTCTTCTTAATATGTCCTTCTATCTTGATAGTTTGAGGAGTGGTAATTCCAACCAATGCATTACAATATATGGTCGGATTCATTTATTCTTTATCTAGGGTTTTTCCCTGGAGTATATCCTCTTCTTTTGACATTTCTTGTTCCTTTTCTTCCTCCTCTTCACAATCTATGTAAAATAATTTCTTCTCAGCACACTTATGACCTTTAGTGTATTTGCTATCACAACTGTAACAAAACCCTTTTGCTCCTTTTTCTTCCAATTTTTGTGGTGTCAAACTTGTAGGTTATGGAAGGCTAGGGGCAACAACACTTCCATCTTTATAGTTGTGAGTGTAGGCTTCCTGGTTGCCATAATTTTGCTTTCCATTTTTCTTGCTAACCTGAATGCCTTCTCCAATGAATCAGGTTCTTAAAGGTGAACCTCATGTTGGATATTATCCTTTAAAGTCCCCATGAACACATCAATACTATGCTCTTCTGGAATATCTTTTACCCTTATGTTCAATTTTTGGAAGTCCGCAATGTGCTCCATCATTGAACCCTTTTGTTTGAAATTTATCAATTAGCTAAAAAAAGTGTTGCTTTTTGTATCCTCATAATGTGCTATTATTTCATCCATAAAAATAGCCCAAGTGACAATTTGTTTACGAGAGAAAAGCCATTGATACCATACAAAGTGATTTGGTTCCAAATATAAAGTTGCAATGCGTATCTTTTGTGTGTTTTGGACATTATGGAGATCGAAAAATTGCTCCATCTGTAGTATCCATGTTGCGGGATCCTTGCCATCAAACTTCGTCATATCGATATTTGGAACATGGTGGTTCTTCAATCCAATGTTAGAGTCTATGAAATCATGATTAACATTTATTTTGTTCTCATTATGAGTTTCCTTTACTACCCTTTCACCATTAGTAACCATTTCTTGTAACAACTTATTCAAATTTATCTTCAATTTTTCCATCTTAGCGTCCATGCCATTCATCTTAGCGTCCATGTCATTCATCTTAGCTTCCATGCCATCCTTCATAGCTTCCACGCCATCCATCTTAACTTGCACACCATTCATATTAGCTTCCATGCCATTCATCTTGGCTTCAACTACCTTTTGTGAGAGTGAAATTTGTTGTACTTGGTCTTGTAATTTTGATATATCATGTTGCATTTCTTCCTCTTCTTCACGAGTTATGCTAGATATTTTAGGTTTCCTGCTAGGTGTTTCCATTTTCTTTCTTTGGGGCATCAACTAATGCTAATAATTCTTCACTATTCCATTTGAATTCCTTCAAACTAAATTTTCAAACCAATCTTATGCAAAATTTAAAAAAACTACACACCTTTTTTTTCACTTTGTAAGAGCTCGATATTGAATCTACTGTATCTCTGTAACTGTGGATCTCGAATATCTAAAATCACGTCTTGCAATAGCCCTTTGAGTCCTCTTTCTAACACCGCAAGTCTGATCAAGATTTCATTCTCCAAGGAATATTTATGCCAAATCTCCCACGGTGACTTGATTAAAGACTAGTTCAATAGAGCGAACTTGTATGAAGTTCCATGTGTCAATGTTTCGACCTTAGTACCTCAAACTAATTTACAAAAAACTACAGGTTGTCCTCTTTTTGAAACTTCTTATGAAATTTCAATCTGATTCTCAAAACAAAAGTTATGATGATTTTCCCCAGGTTGCCTATTTGGAATGTAATTTGGGAGTCTGAAAAAACCCTAACTTCCTTAGATCATATCTCCGCAAATTTAGCGAGGCAAGATTCAAAATTCAGACCCGAAGTTCAGAATGATTTTGGCTCAAATGGGTTTTTTTTTAGCTTCTGAAACATCACAGAAACAAAGTTATAGCGAAAATGCCACACTAACCTATTTGGAGTAGTGAAACCATAGAATCCAAAGCTCTGATACCAAATGTTATGAAACAAGCTCATAAAAAGATAGAAAAGAAAGATCAATGCCTTAGAATTCAACCTATTCGAGGCGGAAACCTCCTTTACATTACACAAATGAATAATTCTTGGATGATAAAAATGATAAGACCTCCTTTCTATATATAGGAGTCTAAGGGATCATAATATAATAAGAGCCGACATAACAATAATAATGTAAGGGTACAATAATAACAATAGTGGGCTTCTATGGGGCACAATAATATCAATATGGGGACTACATGGGCATAACAATATAATAAGGGGGTTGTACTAATAACAACAAGGGGTTACACTAGTAGTATAGGGACCTAACATAGTCCATCGAGATGGATTCCTAAGGCCATTTAGGATTAGGCAAAGGGATGTACAAGCCTTACTTCTTTATGGTTGGTTTAGCAATGGTACATGCAATGCAAGACTTGATATACTTGAAAGCATCATGCCAATGTTTCAGCTAATAAAAATACTTCTACAATATTTCCACTATCTTCTCCACACGAAAGTGCCCTACTGCCCAATTGTAAATTAGCTTGGCACACTCACTTCAAGGAACACAAAGGTGTCCCATGTAGCACAACAGTGTATCTCGGAGGTGGAAGTTTGGAACTTTCTTTCCTGCCATCAACATTTGGTACGTGGCAGTGAACTCTAAATCATTGTTGTATAGTTTTGGTCATCCAGAGGTCTCATTCCCACAAGAGTTGAGAATGGTGGTCAGTTCCATAAATGGGGGCCAAATGAGGCAACTTGCGACACGGTTGGTGCTACCATTCTTATATTTAATGTTAAAATGGGATTCTTTTAGATATGTGGACCATTTATGATGGAAGTTGTCTTATAACTTCCTCTGTGTTGACATAAATTGAAGAGGTCGATGATCTATGTGGATGATCATCTCCTTCCCTAGAATATAATGTTTCCATTGTCAGTAGGCTTGCATGATGGAATACATCTCCTTATCACAAGTGGGGAATCTATAGATAGTAACATAGAGTGTCTCACTATGATATTCCACCAGATGTCCTTGTTGAATGAGGACTACACCAACAACATAATCAGAGGGATCTGTTTCAATCTCAAATGGTTGTTGTAGGTTTGGCAGCGTGAGGACTGGTGCAAAGTAAAGACGGCGTTTTAGTTCATTGAATGCCTTTTATTGTGACTCAGACCAAAAAAACTTCACTTTTTCTCCACCCTTGGTAATTTGACTTAAGGTCCAAGTGATATAAGAGAACCGCAACACAAATCTTTGGTAGAAATTAACAAGGCCCAAGAATTTTCAAATCTATGTAAGATTCATCTGGGTTGACCAATCCTGAATTGATTGGATCTTAGCTAGATCCACACGCACACATTGCTTATCAATAATGTAACTTAGATATTGGAATTTGTCCATTCTGAAGGAACACTTTTCCAAGTTAACATATAGCTTGTGCTATCGTAGAGTGTGAAGGGCCTGGAGAATATGCTACAAGTGCTTTGGCCAAGTCTTGTTGAAGATGAGGATATCATCCATATATACAACTATGAAATATTTGGTGAAAGACCACATGATGTCATCCATTAGCCTCATGAAATTTGTTGGGGCATTCATCAAAACAAAGGGCATGAAAACCCATTCAAAAAGACCCTCCTTGGACTTGAAATTGGTCTTCCACACATCAATTGGTTCTATTGGAACTTGGTGATATACAAACTTTAGATCAATATTGTTGAAGTACTTAGCCCCCTTGAGATGGTCAAGAAGGTCATCAATCCAGGGTATCAAGTACTTTTTCTTGACTGTGATTTTGTTCAGAGCTCGATAGTCAATGCAGAGTCTTCAAGTCCCATTCTTCTTCTACATGAGTACAATTGGGCTCCCACAGGGTGAGGCATTTGGTTAGATGTGCCCTTTTTGTAATAAATCTTAGATATACCATTTGATTTCCTCATTTTCCATAAGAGAGCATTGATAGATTGTATCATTAGATAGAGGTTCTTTGGGGGTCAGATCGATGGATTGATTGACCTAACAATGCAAAGGTACCCTCGTGGGTGAGGAGAAGATGTCTATGTACTCTTCCATGGCCTTATCCACTTTCTTCTGCCATGCAGAGGAGCCCTATGTGGAGGCCAAAAATGTGGCCATGATCTTCTCCTTACCTTGAGAACGAATCGAGAAGAAGACAAATTTCCTAGTCTGGGAGATGATCTTATTACGTTACTTAGTAGAGATCAAAGAAATGGCAGTAGGCATAACTACCTCTAATATATTGTATAGTTTTCTACCCAATGTGATAATAAATATGAGGTATGGACTCATACACAACATGATATTTCCACAAGTATGGTTGGTCTACATAAACATAACAAAATTCAAGGGGAGAAACATCACACAATACTTCATCCATGAAAGGCTTGATGTTGTGGGGTAGGCATTATTGTTGGCTGACATGGTGATCTCACCTTTGGTGGAGCCACTCGATGGTGTATGGATGTAAGTGTAGTGTTGTTGATGGTCCAACTACTTAATGACCTCTATCGAGATGACGTTTTTCTTACTTATGCTATCAACAATGAACCATAGTGGAGCACCCCTCACCCACCCACATTTGTGGGTGAAAGGTAAGCTCAACTTCCTCTCAATCTTCAGGCTCATTTTGCTAGACCTTGGTGGTGGCAATGGTGGCATTAGTTTTCGCATCAATGATATGTTTCCCCTTGTCTAGGTTTGGTTTGGAGTCAAAACTTGCATTTTACTCATAAGCTTTTAGCATGGACACCAGTGATTGATTTGTGGGACATTCATTTGTGTTATGAGTGGGGATTTTGTGGAACTCGCACCACTTTCTTGAGTCTTTCTTTGCCTTCCCATTACCATTCTTCATTTGTGACTTCGATGGGTTGTCCTAGGGTGGTCCAACCTAACTCTATCCTTCTTCTTTTTTCGGTTTAAGGATGCCCTTGCCTTCCTTTTGCTCTGAAGGATTTGTAGATCAGAAGTCTCACTTCTTCTATTTAAATTTTCTCTATTTTGACAGCACATTGGTATGTTGTGCCAAGCGAGGAGATGTCTAGGAACTCCATTTCTATTTGGATGTATTTGTGAAGAAACAAAAATGGTACTTGAGCAAAATATGTCATTCAGAGTCCTTGATACCCAACTTGGTGCACAAAATATGAAATATGTTTGTGAACTCTGGCGTTGATTGGTCCCTTTCTTGTCATAGTGTGGTCCATCTCATGTACTAGTCTTCATAGCTTCCAAGAAGGTAATATTATTCCTTAACAACATCCCTAAAAGGGTTCCAAATGGATGCAACTAAAAATAGTGTGGATTCCTCTGTGGCCCTTTTCTCATAGTAACTTTTTCACTAGTTCTTAACATGGGCGATGGCCTTAAGGAGTGCAAAAGTAATCTTTTCCCTTTCAGAAAAATTATGGACTGAAAAATATCCTTCTGTCAAATTTAATCATTTGTTTAGAGAATCTACATATATATGTCCTTCAAATATAGGAATATCAAAATTAACTTGTACCTTAAAGGGGGAAGTGCCTTCATAGTGGCCACTAGATGAAGATATGTTGCTTATTGGTATTCATCAAAGGATTTGGGAAAAAATATCCATAATTTCATTTCTTTGTTGCTCGAGGGTTTCTTCAAGGAATAGTTTGATAGGATCCACTTCTCCTTAATCATTCTTTTCTTCCACCATGGAAGGTCATTGGGGTTAATGAGGACACTCTTCCAAGGGTTCAAGCAGTTCAATTCCCCACACCTTATACCTTGACCTTGTTGGGGACATGCACATAAAAATGGAGAAACAGAAGTTTTCTCTAATACCATTGATTCAAATTTATGAAGGGAACAAAATGAAATACAAATTTAAACCAAAAACACAAAGATAAAGTGAAACTTGACTTCAATTAATAAATAAAAAATGTTGCAACTGCATACATGCAAAATAAAGACAAACTAGCTCAATTGGTGGTAGCTTATCTCTGAGAATAGATGTGATGGCTACACGCCTTCCTAAAATATGTTAAAGTGAGGCTTGAATACATTTTTGTTATGAAGAAACAATAAAAAATCCTAAACATCCAAAAACCTAACCGTAGGAGATGAGTACCATAGGCTTATGGGCCCTAATGGGGTGAGTTGGAATGTCAACTTCTTGGGGTCATTATTGAGATGTGTAGCAAGAAAGGCTCAATTTGACTTTGCCTTGGTCAAATTGAGAAAATTTGAATTTCCAAATTAGAAGACAACTTGGAGGCAGTTAACTGAGGTGACATGGCTCTTGTCACTCAATTATTGCAATAAATTTGAGTTAGAGGGTTTGGAGTTTAGTTAAGCATGGGTGACTGCTAAATTTTAGTAATCCAATTCAATTATTTCCAGTTGTATTAAGTTAAACTAGTTCCAACTACTGATAGAACTAATGGAAGGTCAGTTGTGTAGTGGGAAAACAATCTAACTTAGTGATAATCTAGTTAACTCATCATTCGACTCAAAAAAACTAGTGCATGCAATAAATTTGAGTTCCTAAGTTGTGGTGGAGATTCCAAGGCAGTGTAACAAGGAGTTGTAAACTAGTTTGAGTGTATAGGTGTTGCATGCAATCAGATGATCAATCCTTGGGGATTGCTTAATCAATTGGAGGAAAAATTTCCAAAAAATAGGGGCTAATCCCCAGGATTTGTGCAAGGAAATAAGGGCTTAAGTAGAGGCAGAAATTGACTAAGTCTAGGTCAGAGCTTCTCATTGAGTAGAGAGAAAGGTCATTCACTTACAGGTTGAGCTTAGAGGGAGCAAGCAAATGTAATACATTCTCTATTCATCTGATTAATGTAAAGAGGCTTGAGGGTTTTTTCCAGTTGGGTTCCCCTAGAAAAACATTGTGCATGTGTGGTTTTTCTTATTGCATGTTTGTGAATGTTGTTCTAAATTGTGAATTAATTTCCACAAAGTAGTAGAGTAGAATTGTGTCTCTTGATTTAGATTAAATTTCTTGACCAATTGCCATTCTATCACCATATTTCTACATGGTATCATGACCTTGAAACCGCATAAGAACTAGTATTTCAAACTTGTCTAAGGAATTTTGAGTGCAGGTAGCATGAGTGCAGGAAGGGTGAGTGTAGGCAGAGTAACTGCAACCAATTTTCTTCAGTTGGGAGAATGAACTTCAACAGAAAAAGATTAGAGTATGCCTTCGAAGGCATCTCTAATTTCAATGCATGGAAGGATTGCATGGAGGCAATGCTTGATGACAACATATTGTTGGAATATGTCAAGATAGACATTCCAAAATCAGGATCAGTTGATGCCCAGAACCTAGCCCAATGGAAGAAAGATGTATCCAAGGCAAAGAGAATAATCTTGGAGGGAGTGTGAGACCAAATTGTCTCAAATATCCATGGGAAAGAAACTCCTTTTGCAATGTGGAAGAAACTGATGGAGCTATTCAAGAATAACAGTGACCATAGAAAACTGGCCCTCAAAGACAAACTTCAAAACGTAAAGATGTAGAAGAATGACACTATTCCACAATATCTCACTAGATTTACAGAAGTTCAGGATGAGATTAGAGGGGTTGGTGTGAATGTTGCACAAGATGACCCAGTGAGCCTAGATCTTCTAGGCCTTCCGAGAAGTTGGCATAACTACCAGGACTTGGTGAACGAGAGGAAGAAATTACTAAATTAGGAACTCTTATGGTACAATTTTATATAAGAAGAGATTAGGGGGAATACCAGAGAAGGAACCTCATCCAAGCGAGAGGATGAAGAAAATTTTGCATTGTTTAGAAAGGGAAAGAAGGGAAAAGAGAAGAGATATCAAACCAAATCAAAATCCAGCCAAGGGAACAAGAAGAAAGACTTGTCCAAAATAAAATTCTTTGATTTTCATGAATTCGAGAACTATGCTACAAAGTGTCCACACAAAAAGTGTGGAAAGAATAACTCGAGAGGAGTAGCAGGTGAAGCATTAGCTTCACATTTTGAGCTAGACTTCACCCTTATCACATGCATGGCCAACACTGTGATGGGGAGTGTGTGGTACTTGGAGTCAGGTGCCTTGTTCCACATGATAGGGTGTATAGAATTTTTCAGTGACCTGGAGGAGAAATATATCCATATGCATATTGAGCTTGGGGACGATGGAAGGTACATTACCACTGGGATTGGTACATTAACCTTTAAGAGGGAGTTGGGATCCCCTCTTCACCTAAAATATGACATTTTTGTGTTAGGGCTAAAGAAGAACCTCATCTCTGTAGCATTTTTGGAAGACTGTGGTTATGATGTGATCTTTGGTAAAGGGAAATAATCTATGAGGCACATAGCCACTAGATAGATGAAGCAGATTGGGGTTTGTGTGAAGGACCTATATAATCTTGATGTGGAAGATTGTGTTGCATTAAGTAGTAAGGCAAATAAAGTGCAGGGTCGCGATGTCGTTGAACTTTGACATAGGATATTGGGCCATATTCATCATGGTGCCTTGGAAATTATGCAACAAATAACCATTGGCCTCCCTAAAGGAGCACTTGAGCATTAGGATACATGCAAGGGTTGTACCTTGGGGAAGTATGTGAAATCCACATTCCGTGAATGAGACAACAAAGAATAAGCAATCTTAGAAAGAGACCACTCTTATGTTTTTGGACCTTTCTCAATAGCCTCCACTATTAGACATAGGTACTTTGTTATTTTTATTGATGATTTCTCCATTGGGGCTTTACTCAATGAACCTTTGACATATCACGTGCATTAGTGGCATACTAAAAAATACCCTTAATTTGACTACATATTGGAAAATACCTTTGAAAGTCGCATTATTTAACCCCCTACCAATGTGAACCCAATACACCTTCCTAATTTAAAATACCCCTACTTTCACTATATATTGTAGGTATCCATTTTTTCATTAAAATTTTTTTATACCCCTTTATATTTTTTCATTAATTTTGAACTCCATTTTTTATACCTACCAATACAAAAACACTTGACCCCATATATATCCCCCAATATATTATGTCATTTTTCCTCAATATATATCCCCCAATATGAATGCATGTTGTATGGTATTGCTTTCCCAGTGAAGCCCCCATGGATTTCTCAAGGAAGTATTGGATCTTCTTCATGCAGAAGAAAGATGAGACATTATCAATGTAGAATTCAAGGCACTAGTTGATAAAGAGACTAGCGAGAAGGTGAAGGATCTCAGGAGAGACAATGGAGGTGAGTATGTTTTGAATGAATTCAAGGATTTTTGTGTGAAAGAAGGCATTTGAAGAGAGCTGAAAACACCCCACAACCTACAACAGAATGGGGTAGCTAAGAGGAAAACCAAAGCATTGTTGGAATTGTGAGAGCTATGCTACATGACCAAGGTTTTCCACTGTATTTATGGGTAGAAGCATGTAACTCAATAATACACTTGCAGAATTGGAGTCCTCATTGGATTCTTCATATGATTACACCAGGGGAGGATTTCTCGGGGAGAAAGTCAGATGTGTCTAATTTTAGAATTTTTGGAGCTTTTGCTTACTGCCATGTCTCCAAAGATTCAAGAAGAAACTTGAGCTTATAGTAGAGTTATGGGTTTTTGTGGGTTACTCCAAAACTCCACACAATTACTTGTGTACTTACCTTCCCTCAGAATGAAATTTGTGTGAAGGGATGTAAATTGTGATGAGGAGAAAATGATGTGGTGCTCTCTTGAGAGGGAGCTTTAGATCCCACTAGAAGAGGAGCTTTTAGCTCCAAAGCAAGAGTCTCAGGAGGAGCCTTAGGAAGTTGTGGAGAAACCAAAAATTGAGGAACAGAGAAGAGGAAGAGTGGAGACATCCACTCAAGCAAAAACATCTAGAGAAGGTAGAAAAATAACCAGGGAAGCTGCTAGATTAGTGCAGAATTCTAGGGAGAATGTGGGAGCTCCTTCAAGTTTGCGTAGGCAATGAAGGTCACCTGAGAGGTACACTGACTACATGGCTCCAATGAATGATCTTGTAGAGACTAATCCATCCTCTTTTTAGGAAGCATTTGAGCAACTTCTTTGGTTTGATGCCATGGTGGAAGAATACGAATCCATCATGAAGACCAACATTTGGGAAGCAGTCCCAAGACTAGCAGATAAATCAATCGTAGGCTCAAGATGGATCTTCAAGGTTAAGCATGCAACTAACGGAAGCATATAGAAGTGTAAGTCCATATTTGTAGCCAAAGGATTCTCTCAAGTTGAGGGAATTGACTGATCTGAAAATGAGATCTTAAATCAATTTTAAGGTATTACAGACTCATGTGCAAGAATGCCTATATTATTTAGTGCAACGGATCAAAAAGATTGCGAATAATATAGACAATGAACATAATAAAAACACACATCAACACAACAATAATCAAGGAGTTCACCAGACTTCTTGGCTACGTCTCCTGGTCTAGCTTTCGGTGTTGACCTCTATATTATGTCTTCAAGAACAAAGTTTACAGGTGTGAGCTCAATCAAGGCCATAACACAACAATAGTGATATTACACAGGGATTTCACTCGAAAACCTTGAGTTTAAAGAGTACATAGACTCTCCCTCTTAGTGCCTCTGATCAACTGTTCGTAGCTACGTTTTCTCTAACTCTCTATCTCTGAACAACTACCTCTCTCTGAAAAACTCTATCCTCTATCCTACCATGTGAAGGCTTTTAAGCCTATCGGCGCTTGTCTGTTCATTTCCCTTTTTGGGCTCTCTGGCTCCTAGCACTGTCCCTTCATCTTCTTGCTAAGTGTTAACCAATCATTGTTATAACGCTTAAGACATCATTGCCACCTGTTTACAAATGGAAAGGAAAGGGCATGGGTGAAAATCCCAGAAAACACTCTTCTCTGTTTACACAAAGAAATACATAGAATACACTGAAAACTAGTGGAAAATCTACCAAAGCCAAACTTCAAAAGATATATAGTTTTCCTTATAAACCTTTTGGGCCTGCGTTCTATCACTGTCGCAAATCGCAGCGATTCAACTGCCATGGTCCCCTTTGTATTTGGGTTTATAATGAAAATGCGCAAAAATACATTAAAACACTGAAAAACCCGACAAATGCTTCATATCAGATTTCAAATATATTTAGATCTGACCTATAATCCTTATCAGGTTTGGGTCTATCGCATGTCGCGTATCGCGGGTATTTGTATTGTTTCCAGTCCACTCACCAATCGTCGATCGTCAATATCGGTGTATCGCATATAGGCCCTTCGCAATGCCACATGACATGGTCCATTCCCATATATTGTTGTGATGCGATATTGCGTTGCAATAATCACAAATCGCCTATCGCATGGTCTTCGGGCCTACGGGTTAAGTCCTCCCCTTTGGAATCTGCGATGCGATAATGCAATCTCCGCCATTGATCTGCGCACTCGATCAATGGTCCGCGTTAAGTCGCTTGATCACGATTACAATTCCCACAAGGTTGCCTCCGATACACTCCACTGGCTTGGTCTGATGTGATATCCTGATTTAATTTGGGTTGTTGATCTGTGCGATTCGACGAATCTTGTGCAATGTTATTTCAACCTTCGCTTAGCTCTATTTTCTACCTTTCTTCTTTGTTTTTCTTCTGTGATAGTGTTTTCCAATAATATGTATATGAAGACTTAGAGGTTTCAAGATCCATTTTGGATCACGCCTTTCCACTGAAAATCTTTTGGACCACCAAAAGTTGGTTTTTAGGCATCGATCAAGTGAGGATACATCTCCCTCACTTGTTTAACTTCTATCCATCGTGCTTGGCTTGGATTTGAACCTTTGAGCCCTACTCTCAGGTACTCAACATCCCCTTGACGCGTAGTTCTCACCTTCCTGTCCAGAATTGTGTCTTCCTGTAACTCATGGAGATACTCAAGCAACAGATACTCAATAGAAGACAACTTACTTTTCTCTTCAGGATCTTCAATCAATGAAGGTTCATACAATCTCAAGTTTTCTGCATTAATGACTGAATAGATCTGCATATAAGCTGGTAAATAAAGGCGAAAAGAATTTTCACTAATTTTATCAAGTATCTTGAAAGGTCCATACCTTATTGGTTTTAGCTTCTTACCTTCACATTGCATTCTGTCTTTGCTGATGTATAGCCAGACTTGATCACTAACTTGAAAACTATGCTCAACTCGATGCTTGTGATGTCTTGTCTTGTACTTGGCTTGACTTCTTTCCAACTATTCCTATACTGCTTGGTGAATATCCTGGATTTGTTCAATGAACTTGGTTGCTTTGTTCCACATCATTGTGTCCATCAACTACTATGTCTTTACCAAAGAAAAAATCCAAGGGAGACTTTCGTATAAAACCAAAACAAGTCTCAAAAGGAGATCCCTGAGTAGAAGAGTGCTTGGCATGGTTGTAAGAATGTTGCACATAACACAAATGCTCATCCCAAAGCTTGGGATGCTTGCTGCAATAGCCTTTGAGCAACTGGATCACTGTCTTGTTGACCACCTCTGTCTGACCGTCTATTTGTGGATGAGATGGTGTGCTCTTCTTCAACCTGGTGTCCATAAACTCCCATATATTTTACGAAAAATTCCCAACAAATTGAGAATCTAGATCAGATACAATAGAAGTGGGTAACCCAAAATGAACCCATACATTATGAAAGAACAACTTTGTTGTTTGTTCAACTGTAACCTGCTTGTTACATGGTATCAAAATACACATTTTATTGAACCTATCCACAACAACATACAAATAATCATGACCTTTCCTAGATTTTGGCAATCCCCCAACAAAATCCATGGAAACACTTTCCCAAGGACGAGAAGGAAGTTGGAAGTGGAGTGTACAAGCCTAATTTTCTATTACTGGGCTTGCTTGTAGCACACATAGTACACCCTTTGATATATCTAAAAACTATCTCATGCATTCTTGGCCAATAACAGAACCTTTGCAATTGTGCAACTGTTTTACTTACACCAAAATGAACTGATATGAGACAAGTATGTCCTTCTCGAATTATGTTAAATCTTTCAGTTTGTGGAATGCATAACTTTCCCAAATGATATAAGAGTTGGTCCTTTACATAATAATCCAATTCTTCTACTTGCTTTCCATGACTTAAAGTTGCATATACATCTTTAAAATCTACATCTTGAGCATATTGTTCAATGTAACTTTCATGCATTACTGAGTTATGCTTAAATATAGTAGATGCATTTACGATTGGTCTTGATAACATGTCTGCAACATTATTGTGTATGCACTTCTTATATTTGATGACAATATGAAATCGTTGTAGAAAACCCATCCACCTATAATGTCTTGATTGCTGCAATTTAGTTTGTGAGTGCAAATATTGAAGTGGTTTATGATCTGTGTGTATGATTGTTTCGTTACCCATTAGGTAATGTTTCCACTTTTTCACACTTTGTAGTAATGCATACAATTCTTTATCATATGTGGGATAATTAACTACTACGGAAGTAAATGTTTCAGAATGATAGCATATGGGTTTTCCATGTTGCATCAACACTGCTCCCATGGCATAGTCATTGGCATCTGTCTCAATCTCAAACGGATGTTGAAGATTTGGCAGTGCCAATATTGGTGTTGTATTGATTTTCTCTTTTAAGGTGTCGAAGGCTTTCTGTTGTTTTCCTCCCCACTTAAACACCTGTTTCAATCATGTTAAAGCATGTAATGGAGTTTCAATCAAAGAAAAGTTAGCAATAAACTTTCTCCAGTATTGTGCTACCCCTAGGAAACTCCCAACCTCTGTAGCAGATTTGGGTTTAGGCTAGTTCACAATGACTTCAACCTTAGAGGGATCTATCTTCAATTCACCACCCCCTACAATATGACCCAAATAATTTAAAGATGTTCTGCCAAATTCACATTTTGACAGTTTTACATAGATATTTTCTCTTTTTAAAACATCTAAAGTATGCTTTACATGCTTTAAATGGTCTTCCCATGTCTTACTAAAAACAAGAATGTCATCTAAATAAACAATTACAAAATCATCAATAAAAGGTCTGAGTACATCATTCATAACTCTCATAAATGTAGCAAGAGCATTAGTTAAGCCAAAAGGCATAACCAACCATTCATACAGTCCTTGCTTTGTCTTGAAAGAAATCTTCCATGCATCTTGTTTTGCAACTCTGACCTCATGATAACCACTTCGCAAGTCTAACTTAGAAAAGTAAACTGCTTCTTTTAATTGATATAATATATCATCAATACGAGGAAGAGGATAGTGATTCTTGATCGTTATTTTATTTAGTGCTCTATAATCAATGCACATTCTCCATGAACCATCTTTCTTTTTCACCAGCACGATTGGAGATCCACATGGTGATGTGCTTGGTAGTATAAACCCTTTATCGAGCAACTCCTCTACCTACTTCTTTATTTTTGCATTCTCTAAAGCTGACAACCTGTACATTCCAATGTTAGGTAATGGAGCATCTTGCAGCAAATAAATATCATGTACTATTTCTTGCTTGGGTGGCAGACCTTTTGTTTCTTGAAATAGAACATCATACTCTGAAACAACTTTAACTAAATCAGCTTTCTGTTTAGAATCATAGCCTTCAAATGCATTGGATTTTTTAGGATCCTTTGCCTTTACAACCATTAGTAAAAACTTCTTACTTGAATTCACAATTCTTTTCATCTGTCCTGAGTTTATGAGAGAATAGTTATCTTTGAATTTATGCGCTCTTACAATCTATTCCATTCTGTCTTTAGTGAGTTGATACTTATTTTCAGCTCTATAGAAAATAGATTTCCTATCATACAAGTATGGACTTCCCAAAACAATACCACATAAATCCAATGGCACTATATCTAACTCAACCTCATCTACAAATGTTGATCCAATAGCAAACCTAAGTTTAAATTGTCTTGTTACTTGTAGCTTTGTTTTATCACACACCCAACCTTATCGATATGGATTCTCATGAGGTTTTGTTTGTAATCCCAACTTCTTTACAATTGTTTCAGAAATCAAATTTACTTGTGATCCACTATAAAATAAAGTATCAATCTTATTATGCTTGGAAATTACTCTAATACAAAAAAGCTCATTTCTTTCCCTCTCATTACTTTCATTATCAACAGATTGTGCAGAATTACTTGTGGATGCTTTAGAATCTTTACCTTTAATACCAGTGGTTGTAATTGTTGTTTCATCGCCTGAATCTGATCCCGAGTCCTTCTGAATCGCTGTAACATTCTTTTTCTTCTTTCCACTGAACTTCTTAGGTCTCCATTCTAGATGGAAAAACCAGCAGTGTGCCTCATCATGTCCTTTTTTCTTACAATGAGTGCATGAAGGTTTATCCTTATTTACAGTGTTTGCTTTCCTCTCCTTCCATTTCAATTTCTTCTTTTCCTTGTTCTTACTTACATAATACTTAGATGATCCCCCAACCTCTGGGTTTACATTCTTACCTCTAGCTTAGATGTGTGGCTTGAACTGATACATCATCTAAGCTAGTGGGATTAAACATGAGAATAGTATGCTTTAAATAGCTATGAAGACCACCTATATACTTCAATAAAGTCTCAAGTGAATCTAATGATATACCTAAAGTTAAAGCTCTCTTTTTGAATTCCTGAATATAACTTTGTACACTCTGACCCTTCAACTGGCGAAGAGTATGCAAACTCGTCATTGCCTGCTGCATGTAAGCTAAAGGATATAATTTCTTTTTGATAGTAGAAACAAATTCATTCCATGTAGAAATGATTTTACAATGTTTTTGCAGATCAACTTGTGTCTTTCTTCCCACCATACTAGTGTAGTTCCTCCAAGTCGAAGGTTATCCAGTTGAATCTTCTTCCTTTCTGAATCAATGTTCTATACCTTGCAATATACATTAGATTGTCTTATCCAATTATCTAGCTTTTCTGCATTGAGTTCTCCATCATAAATTGGCAAATCAAACCTCACATCTAATTTAATCAAAGAATTTTTCTTCTTTCTCTTATCAAGGCTAGTTTTATGCGAAGAAGATGATGAGGGTGATGAAGGTGATGATGGAGGAGATGATGGAGAAGGCATTTCTCCTTTTCCTTTGCCTTCTGGAGGGGCAACTAGAAAAGGTTCCTCTGCTCCTTTGCCTAGTTTTGGTGTTGAAGTGCTTTCACCTCGACCCTTCTTAAACTCCATATACATCTCTTCCACCATGGCTCACATGGTCATAAAACTATCCATGAACTGAGATTTTGATCCCAGTGGAGCTTCTTCTGCCATTCTTCTCTGAGAAAAGACTCTTCCAATCTCTATATTGGCCTCAACAAGTTCTCCTTCTCCTAGTCTGAGCTTTAATCTAGTTAGCATTCAAAAATCTAGCACAAGCTTGTCTAACCCTAACAAAACCAAATGCTCTAATACCACTTGATCTGAAAATGAGATCTTAAATCAATATTAACATATTATAGACTCATGTGCAGGAATTCCTATATTATTTAGTGCAACAGATCGAAAAGATTGCGAATAATATAGACAATGAACATAATAAACACACACATTAACACATCAAATAATCAAGGAGTTCACCAGACTTCTTGGCTACGTCTCCTAGTCTAGCTTTCAGTGTTGACCTCTATATTATGTCTTCAAGAATAGAGTTTACAAGTGTGAGCTCAATCAGAGCCATAACACAACAATAGTGATATTACATAGGGATTTCACTCGAAAACCTCGACTTTAAATAGTACATAGACTCTCCCTCTTAGTGCCTCTGATCAATTGTTCGTAGCTGTGTTTTTTCTGACTCTCTGTCTCTGAGCAACTGCCTCTCTCTGAAAAACTCTATCCTCTGTCCTGCCATGTGATGGTTTTTAAGCCTATTGACGCTTATCTATTCGTCTCCCTTTTCAGGCTCTCTGGCTCTCGGCGTTGTCCCTTCATCTTCCTACTAAGCATTAAAAAATCATTGTCATAATGCTTAAGACATCATTACCACCTATTTACAAATGGAAAGGACTGAGTGTGGGTGAAAATCCCAGAAAACACTCTTCTCTTTTTACACAGAGAAATACACAGAATACACTGAAAAACAGTGGAAAATCTGCCAAAACCAGACTTCAAAAGATATATAGTTTGCCTTATAAACCTTTTGGGTCTGCATTCTATCACTGTCGCAAATCGCAATGATTCAAATGTCATGGTCCCCTTTGTATTTGGGTTTATAACGAAAATACGCAAAAATACATTAAAACATTGAAAAACCCAACAAACGCTTCATATCGAATTTCAAATATATTTAGATCCGACCTATAGTCCTTACCGGGTTCGGGTCTATCACATGTTGCATATTGCGGGTCTTTTTATTGTTTCCAGTCCACTCACCAATCGCTGATGTCAGTGTATCACATATTGGACCTTCGTAATGCCACAGGCCATGGTCCATTCCCATATATTGTTGTGATGCGATATTGCGATGCGATAATCGCAAATTGCATATTGCATGGTCTTTGAGCCTACGGGTTAAGTCCTCCCCTTTGGAATCTGTGATGCGATAATGCAATCTTCAACGTTGATCTGCGCGCTTGATCAACGGTCCATGTTAAGTGGCTGGATCACGATCGCAATTCCCACAAGGCTGCCTCTGATACACTCCACTAGCCTGCTCCGATGCAATATCCCAATTTAATCTGGGTCGTTGATCTGTTCGATCCGACGTTTCTTGTGCAACGTTACTTCAACCTTCGCTTAGCTCTGTTTTCCGCCTTTCTTCTTGGTTTTTCTTCTGCGATAGTGTTTTCCGATAATAGGTATATGAATACTTAGAGGTTTCAAGATCCATTTTGGATCATTGACTATGAGGAAACCTTTTCTTCCGTAGCAAGGTATTCATCCATTAGATCAATTCTTGCATTGGTTGTGGAGATGGGGTGGAAAATCCACCAGATGGATGTAAAAACAACCTTTCTCAATGGTGTTATTGAGGAGGAAGCATACATCGTGCAACTAGAAGGTTTTGAGACATTTGATCGGGAGTCTCATGTGTGTAGACTTAGGCGAGGTTTGTACAGTCTCAAATAGACACCCCGAGCTTGGTACACTTAGATCGATAGTTATCTCACTGGTCTGCACTTTACCAAAAGTGAAGTGGATGTGAACTTCTATCATATTTTGGTAGAAGGTAAATTGCTTATCATTGTTCTATATGATGATGATTTAATATTGACATGTGATGAGCAGTTGAACGACTCTTGCAAGGAGGACCTTTCAAGGTAATTTGAGATGAAATACATGGGTCTCATGCACTAATTCCTCGTGTTAGAATTATGGAAAGGTGATGGGGAATTGTTTGTGTCTCAAGGAAAGTATGCCATCGAGATACTACAGAGATTTCTCATGGAGAGCTGTAATCCCATGGAGACACCTCTATCGACCAACTAGAGGAAGGAGAATTCCACTTCAAGTGAAGAGGTTGATGCTACCATTTACAAGTAGCTAGTGGGTTCACTGATGTATCTTGTGAACACATGACCTGATATGTGTTATGCAGTCAACTAGCTGAGCCAAGCTATGGTTAGGCTGACCAAATTGTATTGGAAGGCAGCGAAGCATGTCTTGCAATACCTCAGAGGCACTACCTAGTATGGACTATGGTATAGACAAATAAAGGGAGTGAACCTGTGTGACTTCACAGATTCATATTGGGAAGAGAGTCCACCTGACCAAAAAAGTAGGTCAGGTGGAATTTTCAGTGTTGGGTCTGTAGTAGTTTCCTAGTACAATAGGAAGCAGAGGTCTGTGGTGCTCAACTTGGAAGAAGTTGAATACATGGTTGCAAGTCAAGCAACATGTGAGGCTATATGGATGAGAAATATACTTGTGGGGTTATTTGGTAAGGAGATGGATCCAACCGTGATCTATTGTGATAATCATAGTTGCATTAAGCTCTCTGAGAACCCAATATTTCACGATTGATCCAAGCATATAGTTATCTAGTATCATCATTTACGAGACTATATGTAGAGGAGGATAATGTTGCTACAATACATTCTGATAGAGGAACACGATGTTGACATCTTTACAAAGACCTTGTTAAGAGGGAAGTTCGAATTCCATAGGTGTAGGATAGGGGTGGTTGAAAATCCCTTTCTTGCTAACAAGGAGTGTTGAGAAGTGTAGCAAGAAAGGCTCAATTTGATTTTGCCTTGGTCAAATTGAAAAAAAATCGAATTTCCACATAAGTAGACAATTTGGAGGCAGTTAACTAAGGTGACATGGCTCTTGTCACTTAGTTAGCTCAATAAATTCGAGTTAAAGGGCTAGGAGTTCAGTTAAGCATGTGTGATTGCTAAATTTTATTAATCTAGTTCAGTTATTTCTAGTTGTATTCAGTTAAACTAGTTCCAACTATTGATAGAAGTAGTGGAAATTCAGTTGTGCAGTGGGACAACAGTGTAACTCAATGATCATCCAGTTAACTGATCAATCAACTCAAAATAGCTAGTGCATGCAAGAAATCTGAGTTCCTCAGTTATGGTGGAGATTCCAAGGTAGTGTAATAAGCAATTGTAAACTAGTTTGAGTGTACCAGTGTTGCAGGTAGTCAGATGATCAATCCTTGGGAATTATGCAATCAATTGGAGGAAAAATTCCTAAAAAATAGGGGCTAGTTCCTCAGGAATTGTGCAAGGAAATATGGGCTCAAATAGACACATAAATTGACTAAGTATGGGTTATAGATTCTCATTGAGCAGAGAGAAAGGTCATTCACTTGCAGTTTCAGCTCAAAGCGAGCAAGAAATTGTAATACATTATCTATTTATCTTATTAATACAAAGAGGCTTGAGGGGTTTTTCCTAGTTGGGTTCCCCTAGAAAAACACTGTGCATGTGTGGTTTTTCTTATTGCATGTTTGTGAATGTTGTTCTAAATTGTGAATTAATTTCCGTAAAGTAGTAGAATAGAATTGTGTCTCTTGATTTAGATTTAATTTCTTGACCAGTTGCAATTCTATCACCATATTTCTATAGTTGTAACTTTGGCATACGATCTCCATTTGGCACGGACAATAGCTCATTAGAAAAGTCTCTCCGAGGTGTATAAATTTCAATTGTTGAGAAGTCTATGAATTTTTTTGGCTCGTTTCCCTAAAAAAATTTGTTTAGGGCCTCAAAGTGGCTCTAGAATTTCAAGAGCTAAAAACTACTAAAAATAGGAAAATTGTGTTGTGAGTCAGTAGAACAAGTGGCTACCGATATCCACCTTGATCATCATGGTGGGGAGGCATGTGAATGGGTAGGCTATATATTTTTTTATAAAAGCTAGTCATGTTTGTGTTGGGTGTGGAGCCTGATTATCTTCTTTATTTAGAGGTATTGCCATATTGGACCCCAGTTCATAATGTGGTGGCAACACCACTTGTAAAATATATGTTGCAGGGATGTGTTGCAAGATGCTTTGATTCTTTCTTTAGAAATTAAGGAGACGTGCAACAAGAAAACAATCATTAAACGAATGTGACAAGTGATGTGTTGCAAGATGCTTTGATTCTTTCTTTAGAAAATATTATTGATGCCTTGGTGGTAGATTCAGAGGCCTCATTCCATGCCACACTTGATAGGAAACGTTTTCATGATTATGTTCAAGGAGATTTTGGACAGGTTTGATTGGGTGATGATAAACCCAATAAAATCATTGGAATGGGTACAATTTTCATAAAACAGCTGAATGGAAGTCAATGGCTATGGAAGGAGGTAAGACATGTTCCAAATCTGAAGAAAAATATTATTTCAATAGGGCAGTTGGGAGGTGAAGGCTGTGTGACTACTTTTACAAATAAAACCTGGAAGGCCACTAAAGGATCCCTGGTAATAGCAAAAGGAGAAAAGGTTGGTACATTGTATTTATGCAATGGTATTTCTAATTCTATTAATGCTTTAACTTCTACAGGAGAAGATACGACATTGTGGCATCATAGGCTCCGTCACATGAGTGAGAAGGGGATGCAGATTCTTCACTCAAGAAATTTGTTGCTAGGTTTGAAGCATGTTGATTTAAAATTCTGTGAGAATTGTGTTTATGGAAAACAGAAGAGAGTCAGATTCCTCAGAGTTGGGAAAGAAATGAAGAGTGGAAAATTAAAGTTTGTGCATACGGATGTATGGGGACCTGCTCAGGTATCATCTCTTCGTGGCTCTCGTTATTATGTTACTTTTATTGATTATGCAACCAGAAAAACCTGGATTTATTGTATTTGAAATAAGTCTGATGTATTTGATACTTTCAAGAAATGGAAATATTTGGTTGAAAATGAGACAGGAAAAAGGTTGATGTGTCTCAGATCAGACAATGGAGGTGAATATTGCAGAAAAGAGTTTGATATGTATTGTTCAGAGAATGGAATTCACAGAGAGAAGATAGTTCGAGGAACACCACAAGAAAATGGTGTGTCAGAAATGATGAACATGACAATCATGGAGCATGCAAGGTGCATGAGATTGCATGTAGGATTGTCTTTACAATTTTGGGCAGATGTTGTAGACATTGTTGTTTATCTAATAAACAGAGGGCCTTCAAGTTCCTTGGATGGTGGTATTCTAGAGGAGGCATGGACAAGTAAAAATGTAAACTACTCATTTTTAAAAACTTTTGGTTGTGAAGCCTTTGTCCACATTAATAAATAAAATAGAACAAAGCTTGAGGAAAAATCAAAGAAATGTACTTGTATTGGATATGGTGTTAATGATTTTGGTTATCGCTTTTATGATTATGAAAAACACAAAATCATTAGGAGCAAAGATGTCATATTCAATGAAAAGTTTTTTATAAGGATCAGCTGCAGGAAAAGAAACAAGAAAAAGAAAACAGAGAATACACAGTGCTTGATGAGAGCGCTGAAAAAGTGATGGTGCCTAAAAATCATAATGATCAATGGCCAGAACAACAACTACAACGACAACAAGCACCTCAAACACCTGAAAGTGGTGTTAGAAGATCTACCTGGATAAGTAGACCCCCTGAACGATACTCTCCTTCATTATATTATGTATTGTTGACTAATTCTGGTGAATTAGGATGTTATGAAGAAGTAGTGCAGGTAGAAACCAGGAAGAAGTGGGAGCAAGCCATGAAAGAAGAGATGGACTCCTTAGCACATAACTAGACTTGTGGCTTAGTTAGGTTTCCTGTAGGTAAAACAACATTGCAGAATAAATGGGTTTACAAGTTGAAGGAAGAAGATGGAGGTAGAGAAAGGTATAAAGCTAGACTTGTGGTGAAAGGGTTTGCACAGAAAAAGGGTATAAACTTTGATGAGATATTTTCTCCTGTTGTTAAAATGACTTCAATCAGAACTATTTTAATTCTAGTAGCAACTCAAGATTTGCATCTTGAGTAGTTAGATGTAAAGAAAATATTTTCTCCATGGGGATTTGGAGGAAGAGATATATATGCAGCAGCCACAAGGATGTGAGGTAAAAGGGAAGGAGAAAGTAGTGTGCAGGTTGAAGAAGAGCTTATATGGCTTAAAACAGGCTCCAAGGTAGTGGTATCTAAAATTTGACAGGTTTATGTCTGAACAAGGTTATTACGTTTATCTCAAAAAGCAAAATGATGGAATCTATATTATATTGTTATTGTATGTAGATGACATGCTTGTTGCAGGTTCTAACATGCAGGAAAGAAATGTGCTCAAAACAAAATTGGCGAGCTCATTTGCAATGAAGGATTTGGGTGCTGCAAAACAAATCCTTGGTATGAGAATAAGTAGAGACAGGAAGAATCGAAAATTAACATTGTCTCAGAGTGAGTACATAGAAAAGGTGTTGAGAAGATTTAATATGTAGAATGCAAAACCAGTTAGTATACATTTGTCTAGCCATTTCAAACTAAGTGAGGTGTGTCCCAAGACTCAGGAAGAAATGGCTGATATTTCTAAAGTTCTATATGCATCAGCAATTGGAAGCTTAATGTATGCAATGGTCTGCACAAGACCTGATATTGCACATGCAGTGGGAGTTGTAAGCAGGTACATGAACAATCCAGGGAAAGAACATTGGATGGTGGTGAAGTGGATTCTCAGGTATTTGAGAGGTACCACAAATCAAGCATTATGCTTTGGTGGTTCAAACATTGCTCTACAGGGATATGTTGATGCAGATATGGCAGGTGATAGAGATAATAGGAGGAGCACAACAGGGCATGTGTTTACTGTAGGTGGAACAACTGTTAGTTGGGTCTCAAAACTGAAAAGTGTTGTTGCACTCTCAATAATGGAAGTAGAGTATGTTGCTGCTACAAAGGCTAGTAAAGAAATGATTTGGTTACAAAGGTTTCTAGATGAATTAGGTAAGAAGCAGGAGTTGGGCAGGTTATACAATGACAACCAGAGTGTCATACATCTTGCAAATAACTCTACATTTTATTCAAAGACTAAACATATACAGCTCAGGTACCATTTCATATGTTCAGCGTTGGAAGATGGACAGTTGAAGCTGGAAAAGATACACACTAGCCAGAATCCTGCAGATATGTTAACAAAAGTTGTAACCAGGGAGAAAATAAGAATCTGCTCAGTTTCATTTGGTCTTCAAGTATGATGAAGAAGATGAGAAACAACCAAGTCCAAAGCGGAGTCATTGTCTAGCAAATGAAGTAGCGCTGGAGTTGCTATAATCAGTCTCCAAGTGGGAGATTGTTTGGTGTGGAGCCTGATTATCTTCTTTATTTAGAGGTATCACCACATTGGACCCCAATTCATAATGTGGCATATACGCTATAGGGGGGTCCAGGGGGGTGGTTGCGACCTTTAGGAGCCTACCCCTGGTGGGGGGATCGGTGGCAGTGCCCCCGAAGCTAAAAATAAATGTAAAATTGCCTTGTAAAATGTTGTAATTTCATAGTCAATCTGGGTCGTTCATTAGGCAGAGATCTGATGGTAGAATTTATGTTTAATTTAGGGTTTTTTCCCTAGAAGGCAACCCCTCGCTATATATGAGGAATTGTATTGTGTCTAAGTAGATTCGTATTCTGAGCAAGAAGAGAGAGGAGATTGAGTGAGAGAGAAGAGGGAATTACAACGAATCTGCTGTAGGTTGTATCTTTTCAGTTTGTTGGATAATATAAAAGAAAGGACTGGCTGTTTCTCTGTGGACGTAGCCCAAATTGGGTGAACCACGTATATCTGTGTCTCTCTTGTTTTATGCGTTTTGTGTGTTTATATTTCTACAATATCTTATGTGCTCCATTGCTCTGTAATATATAATTTTCTAACAGTTTGGATTTCATTCTCAAATGATGAATTGTTATGGTCTAAGAACCTTGTAAGGGGGGATTCTACTTTAAAGCTTGGTTATAAAGTATTGTGTGATAATGAGGATCTATAGGGTCAATCTTGGTGGTACATGAAAATTTGTTAATTTAAGTGCCTCCTTAAAATTAGTCATGTTTGGATTTCATACTCAAACGATGAATTGTTATGGTCTAAGAACCTTGTAGGGGGGGATTCTACTTTAAAGCTTGGTTATAGAGTATAGTGTCATAATGAGGATCTTAGAATCAAGCCTGGTGGTACAAGAAAATTTGTTAATTTAAGTGTCTTCTTAAAGCTAGTCATGTCTGGATTTCATACTCAAATGATGAATTATTATGGTCTAAGAACCTTGTAGGGGGGAATTGTACTTTAAAGCTTGGTTATAAAGTATAGTGTGATAATGAGGATATATAGGATCAAGCCTGGTGGTACTAGAAAATTTGTTAACTTAAGGTTTTAATGTGGGTGGTGTTAAGAAATAAGGTCCTCACCTAGGACAACTTGTAGAAGTGTTATAGGTTAGGTCTTGACATATGTTCTCTATGCAAAGTTGATGAGTATAAATGTCATATGCTTCTTTCATGTCTTTAGACTATGCATGTTTGGAAAGAGGTGGAAAATATTGTTTATTTAAAGATGTGTTGATGCAGGAGCATCCAGCTCAGCAATTTCATTACATTCTAGATAACCTAGGGGGTCTTGTGTTTTCAAGGAAGTTGGATTCCTATGTATGTAATTATTAATGTTTTAAGTGATTGGAATAAGAATTAATTAGATATTGTGAGGATATTTGTAAATGCTCTCGAATGTAGGAGAACATGAGTGATTAGTGGGGATTGAGAGAGTTGGAAATCAATTGTAAGTCTTAGACTAGAAAGTGGTGTCATGATTCATGGAACTAGAGAGGATTCTTAGGGATTACTGGAGTTAAAATTGGACTTAGAGGATATTCAGGATTTAGTTCAACAGATTAAGGATCTGAACCAGAATTGGTTAAACATAACCTTTTGTATAAATGTAAGCCTAAAAGGCATAGTAGTCAAGTAGGGGAGTCAGCAGTCAGTCAGTCAGAGTTAGCCAGTTAGTCAGTTAAGCCTACAGGCAAGAAAAGAAAGTCCACTGATATAGAAGATCAGGTCGAGGAAGAAATTCCTATGTAAATGTTTGTTATTTAATAAATATAACTCAATTCTGAGTTCGTGTGATGTGTTGAGTAATTGAATTATAAGTTGTGTTTGATCTAGAGTAATTATGTGTAACATAGGTTTCAGTGTGCAGAACCAGAGAAGAGGTGCAGAGAGGAGCGTGTTAAGTGGTTGCGCACACATAGTATTGGAGAGAACATTCATAGCGAAGGAATAACTGTGAGGTTTCTTAAAACCTAAAGGTTTACGAAGGAAGCGTACAGGCGCGAGCAGAGATCGAGATCATAACAAGTGAAAACTGTAAGGCAGGAGAAAATACATAGGCAGAAAGTCAAATGGGCTATTTCACAGTAGGAGCCAAAAGAACGTAACGGTGCACAAGAACCGTTGGATCAGTCAGATCAAAAGATGAGGTTGTGTGCAATAAACAACTAAGATTAAGTCGCACAGAATAAAGTAAAGAAGATGGACGGCAAAGATTAAACCCACGTGTTTGAAGAAGGATGAAGTAGTCTCACAAGGCGTAAGCAGTTTCTCGCAGGCCCTAAAGGTGGTAAGCAGTCTTTTGAAATTTCACGTGATTACCTTTAGCGGCTAACACGTAGCATACAGTAAAAAGAGAAACCACTTTTCTCGCGCACTCTCGAGTAGATAACAGTCGTGCACGATTTCATGCGAGATTGCACAATAGCCATTGGATCAAGTGGGATTGATCAACAATGGAGATCGGCCAAGCTAATCGGCAATCGGGTAACGCAACAACAGTTGGATTGGGCGGAGCAGATCAACAGTAGAGATCATCGAGGTTAGTTGATGATCAGGTGATGCGATAACCGTCGGATCGAGGAACGAGATCAATGGTGGAGCTTTAGCACGCTAAGGAGAGATCGATGTATGGGCAAAGGTTTATGGAATGGCGAAAAGGTAAAGTTTTAAGCATGGTTATGAAACATTTTTATTATATGGGAATTATAATAGAAATAAGCGGGATTAATGTATTATGGGTTAAGTTTGGGTTTTAACCAAAGTGAGAGAAGACCACGGTATGGTTGACATGCATGGTTAAATAAATCAACCAAAGGGTTGAGTTATAAGGATTAAGAGAGAACCGAATATATTTCCGCTTAAAGACTTAAACTTTGATAAAGTGGGTTTTCACCATTGATATTGGTGTTTATCTTGGGACACACATAGTGTGACATGCAATCTTAATTTTCATACTGTGGGTATATGCGGCTTAGGCTGCATCATTGGGTTATATGCGGCTTAGGCTAGTGTCAATTGATATCAGAGAAGAACAAGGAAATTATGTGTGTAAGAATTCTGAAAAAACTTAGAACAGAGTTATGTTTTGAAGATGTGTATGTAGGCAAGAGGAGATCGGATTTTAAATCTGACAAACAATAGGCACACAGAGATAAAGTGTAGCAGAATTGCAGATGCAAAGGAGATAGAGAACTGTAGAAATTTTGAATAATTTAAAACATATTCAACGGAGATTATCCTGATCATGTACTATTGTGGAAAACATACACAATACATAATCTCCTCTACGTTGATCATCAATATAGCATCATCAATAACAATAAAACATCAAGAGCATTCACACATTAACACAGTATGTATCCTGGGGAAAGCATCTCGCTAAAAACCCCAACAATCTGTATATTAATGATTGAGTCATGTAACATTACACAGCATAATACTTCTCACAAGTATCTCCACCTCTGTTACACACAATACAGCTCAGATCTGAATCAATCACTGGCTCAAATCTCCTTCCGCTGCCACTGCCTCCTCTGCGCAATCCTTCTTGAGAACTGATGATGATTCCAAGGCAACCACGTATTTACTTGGCTAAATAACATGAGCACAAGCTACAATGTGGGAAAACTCATTGGCATACTCAATCCCTTTGACTGTGCAAGATCTGATGCACAACTATAGTCACAACTGATAGCAATCTGATTCTCCAACACCTATCCCTGCTGAACTGAACATGCACTGACATGCAACTGAGTTAACTGATGTATTCTATAGTTGCATTATGAGTTAATAACTTGTGAATTAATTAATAACTAATTCACCCAACTCATCTCTAGTCTATTTGCCAGTTAGACTAAATACAACCAGTTTAACAAAGCTAAACTGAACACAACTCCATCCACTGCACCTCCAGTCCACTAAACTCAACTCACTTGAGTTCTAACTGAAGTCATGCATGCAAATATTAAACAACCCATAAGAACCACGTATTTCCTTCTGCAATTGCATGTACCACATCCGTAGCTCAAACTGAAGTGCTCCAAGAAAATAAGACAAAGTTTATAGTCCAAATATTATTATGAGATAATAATATTTGACTGTTCTATATTTAGACTAAGCAGTCACCCCACTGTGATCTAAAAATAGAAGTCCATCTATTTTCCAACTTAATCAATCATCCATAAACAACAACCTGCAACCCATAGACATGATCCATATGTCTAAAAATAGACATAGTCTAAAAATAGACTTGCGCCAAAAATAGCCTGCGGGCCCACTTAGTGAAGGCGACTCTTTTCACTAAGCTCCATCATTTTGTTGCAATCTCAACACTCCCTCTCGACAAGATATGGATTATCAGCAACCCCTATCCTGCCTCGGTGGTACTCGAATTTGCTCCTGGTGAGAGCCTTCGTCAGAATATCAGCATCATGATCCTCCGTTGGAATGTACGAAAGTAACATGATCCTTTGCTGCACACAATCTCTGATATGATGGTACCTGATGCCCTTGCTGCCATATACTTGGCCACTTGAGCTCCCTGCCCAATCTGCATCCATGAAGCCACATAGCTTCACCTCATCCAAT